>PVLC010006383.1:35889-69944 GCA_004027655.1 Graphiurus murinus
GAGCTTGGTTGCTAAGGACCGGTTGCTGGGGGTGTGGCAGGCATGATGGAGGTGGAGCTTGATTGCTAAGGAATGATCTTTGGGAGTGTGGCAAGCATGTTGGAGGTGGGGCTTGGTTGCTAAGGAATGATCGTTGGGAGTGTGGCAGCCATGTTGGAGGCGGGGTTTGGTTGCTAAGGAGCGGTTGCTGGGGACTTGGCAGCCATGTTGGAGGTGGAGCTTGGTTGCCAAGGAGCGGTTGCTGGAGGTGTGGCAGGCATGATGGAGGTGGAGCTTGATTGCTAAGGAATGATTGTTGGGAGTGTGGCAGCCATGTTGGAGGTGGGGCTTGGTTGCTATAGAGTGGTTGCTAGGGGTGTGGCAGCCATGTTGGAGGTGGAGCTTGGTTGCTAAGGACCGGTTGCTGGGGGTGTGGCAGGCATGATGGAGGTGGAGCTTGATTGCTAAGGAATGATCTTTGGGAGTGTGGCAGCCATGTTGGAGGCGGGGCTTGGTTGCTATGGAGTGGTTGCTGGGGGCGTGGCAGCCATGTGGGAGGCGGGGCTTGGTTGCTAAGGAGTGGTTGCTGGGGTTGGGGTAGCCATTTTGGAGAGGGTGGCTAAGGAACAGTTGCTGGGAGTGTGACAGCCATGTTGGAGGTGGGGATTTTTCCTAAGAAATGATTACTGGGAGTATGGCAGCCATGTTGGCAGCAGAGCTTGGTTGCTAAGGAGTGGTTGCTGGGGGTGTGGCAGCCATGTTGTAGGCGGGGCTTGGTTGCTAAGGAATGATCATTGGGACTGTGGCAGCCATGTTGGAGGTGGGGCTCGGTTGCTAAGGAGCGGTTGCCGGGGGCGTGGCCTTGGTGGTTATATAAGCTCCCTCCTCTCCCTGCTCTCTCTCTTGCTTCCAGACTCCCTGGCGAGAGCAGAGCGCTTGCTCTCTCCCTGTTTCTGCTTCCCTTCCATCTGAGCTTTGCAGACCCGGCCTGATATGGACTGAGCTTCTGAAATCTCCAAGAACCGTGAGCAAATGAATGATCCTTCCTCTAAGTTGTGGGGTGAGTGGTTTGGGATGCCAGTGAGCCTGTGGATGGGGAGAGGGGGTGGACTGAGGCTTCTTTTTTCCGTGGACGCCTTGGTTTTCTTAGGTGGTTTCTCCAGGTGGTTACCCAATACTGGGGATCGGGGTCTTGGCAACACTTGTGTCTGCCAGAAAGGTATTGTTGATTGACCTTGGAGGTTGGAGAGGGCAGGTTGGGGGCAGCAAGTCTGCAGAAAGTCAAGTCGCGGGTGGAATCAAGTAATTTTTGTTGGAGACCGGAAGTAGGAAATTAGGCAGGGAATTTAGGGGTCGCTTGCGGTCTCATGAACACCACCGGGGTGTTGTGTGATGCTGCGTTGGGCCGGGCGGGAAAATCGCATCAGCTCCACATCCTCAAAGGATGTGTGGACTGGGCTGACCGTGCAGGGTGATAGAATTTTGAGACGGGAACCCACACTTCCACCTGAATTTGGGCTGTGAGTAGAAAATGAATGAATAAATAAACACATACATGCACACATAAAGAAATATAAAAAATAAATATAAAATAAATAAATATAAAAATAAATAAATATAAAATAAATACATAATAAATAAATAAATTTAAAAATAAATAAATGTAAAAATAAATAAATATAAAATAAATAAATTTAAAAACAAATACATATAAAAATAAATAAATATAAGCCGGGCGTGGTGGCGCACGCTTGTAATCCCAGCATTCGGGAGGCTGAGACCAGAGGATCCGGGTTCGCGGCCAGCCTCAGCTACCTAGTGAGGCACTCCGCAACTTAGTGAGACTCGGTTTCAAAATAAAGAATAAAAATTAGGGCTGGGGGTGTAGCTCGGAGGTAGAACGCCCCTGAGTTCAATCCCCGGTACCGCAAAAAAAAAAAAAAAAAAAAAATATATATATAAATAAATAAATTTAAAAATAAATAAATATAAAAATAAATAAATATAAAAGTAAATAAATATAAAAATAAATAAATAAATCCATAAATATAAAAATAAATAAATTTAAAATGAATACATAAATATAAAACTAAATACATATAAAAATAAATAAATATAAAAATAAATACATATAAAAATAAATAAATTTAAAAATAAATAAATACATAAGTATAAAATAAATAAATTTAAAAATAAATACATAAATATAAAAATAAATAAATTTAAAAATAAATAAATACACAAATATAAAAATAAATAAATGTAAAAGTAAACAAACAAAAGTGTCCACTTTTGAGAGTTTAATTTTCTTACTCCATTATTCAATGCGGATATAATTTTCACCTTTCACTTTCTTTTTCTTCTTTAAGAAAGTGAATCCACATACCGGAGAGGTCATATTGTGTTCTGGGAATGGGAGGGGAGGAAGCCGAGTTTGTGTTTGTTGTCCCAGGATGATTAAGTGTGAAGGTTTTATCTGTCTCTGAGCATCTGAAAGCAAAGCTCCCGGGGAGAGGGTCTTCAGTCTTCGCCTGTCATCAAGAGGAGGAAAATGAGCCGGGGGTGGTGGCGCACACTTGTAAACCCAGCATTCAGGAGGCTGAGACCGGAGGATCCGGGTTCGCGGCCAGCCTCAGCTACCTAGTGAGGCACTCCGCAACTTAGTGAGACCCTGTTTCAAAATAAAGAATAAAAATTAGGGCTGGGGGTGTAGCTCAGAGGTAGAATGCCCTTGAGTTCAATCCTCAGTATCACAAAAAAAAAAAAAAAAAAAAGAGGAAAATGAGAATGTGTGTGGATATCACCTCTGCAGCTGCCTCTCAGAATAGGGTCTTTTTTTTCACTTGCGAATGTTGATTTGACGTCCTTCTTTGCCATTTAAACCACCGCCTATTCCCGGAGATGGAATTCAGGATAGGAGCAAAACTGTATGCCATTTTTTTTTTCCCCCTGCCTGACCTGTTTCTCCATTTCTTTCATCTTTTGATTATACGGCTCTAATATTAGTACAGACGTAGACTGGGCAAAAATAGATACATAAATACATAGAAAATAAATAAGTAAATACATAAATAAATACATAAACAAATACATAAATAATAAATAAATAAACACAAATTAGGCATCAAGTAAATGCATGCTTTTTTTAGGAATGTGTAGACGAGACGCCCGTCTGTCTCTCAGCCTGTCCCCGATCCTTTGGAAGCTCCTGCAATAATGTATACATCATTCAGGCAATTTCTGAGCACTTTTGTTGGCGTGCCCCTGACCTTCCCCATGGTCCTGGCACCACTGGGCTGTGAGATGAGACCCTCAGCAACTTAGTGAGACCCTGATTCAAAAAATAAAGAAAGGAATAAAATGAAGTAAAATAAAATAAAATGAAATAGAATGAAATGAAATGAAATGAAATAAAATAAAATGAAATGAAATGAAATGAAATGAAATGAAATGGGTTAGAGCAGAATTCATAGTTTTATGAAGTGGTACTTGAAGTTTTGTTCACTCATCTCCTAGCGACGATGATATTTAACAAGGAATAGGAAGAAGGTTCTGGATTCAGTGAAATAAATAAATGATGGGCTCTAATTCCATTTTTTTTTGTTTGTTTCTGGGTCTTTTGCGCTGGTAGGAAAGTCTTTTCTTTCTTCAGTAACAGTTCAGAAAGGAAGTGGGTGGTGTGTTTTGGTATCTCACAGGACTTGGCACGCCCACATTTGAAAGATACAAAAGATACTTTATAGACTGCAATGCACCCCTAAAAGTAGAAAAAAAAATTCTCAAGACAGGAAAATAAAAAGATACTTTATGTGGGTCAAAGTATAACCAGGAGAAAGAAACCTGCAGAGGGTATTTTATGTAATGGCTGTTATTTCACTTTCACAGTTTTGAGATGAGAAGAAAAAAAAAATCGCAATTGACCAAGCACAGAAATTTCCCAGTGTCATTTTAGCGCATTTACAGGGAAACCAACCTATTTATGCCTTTCGTTGGGAGTTGGGGAAAGGGGAATCCATTTAAAAAGCCTAGTCTATTAAAAAATATGAAACAAAATCAACAACAGTCAATATTTCACAATAATGACTTCCTAAGGTCTCTCTCTGTTTCCCACAATGGCAGCGAAATCCCTAAAGCTCTATTATTATTATTATTATTATTATTATTATTATTACTATTATTATTATTTTATTTTATTTTTGAGAGCCCAGATCATCCTAGGGGAAAAAAAATCACCTGGAACAAATAGTTGTCGTCAATTTTGCTCATTTTACCCTGAGATCTGTCTGTCTGGCTTCTTGAGTCCAGGATCATTTTCCTCCTCCCTCTTTCTAAGATTTTCTCACATATCTTGGGTCCAATCTCTCTACGAGCGTAAACTCACGGGCCAGTATTGTTCTAGTAAAATCCACTTTCTCCAATACATAGGGAGTTTTCCGGACTTTTCCCATGAACGTGTATTGCTTTACTCGTAGAGAAATATGAAGCCAGGCGTTCGGGAGGCTGAGACCAGAGGATCCGGGTTCGAGGCCAGCCTCAGCTACCTAGTGAGGCACTCCGCAACTTAGTGAGACTCGGTTTCAAAATAAAGAATAAAAAATAGGGCTGGGGGTGTAGCTCGGAGGTGGAATGACCCTGGGTTCAATCCCTAGTACCTCAAAAAAATATATATATATATATATGAGATGGGCGTGATACTGCCTCAGCCTCCCAAATCCTGGGAGGACAGGCCGGACTGAGATACATTGTTATTCGCCAGGGTTACTGTGTTACGCAGTAGAGCTCCGGGAGTCATTCCTCTTGCATTAACTGAAACTTTGTATCCTGTGATTTTTTTTTTTTTCAGTACTGGGGATTGAACTCAGGGGCATTCTACCTCCGAGCTATACCCCCAGCCCTATTTTTTATTCTTTATTTTGAAACCGAGTCTCACTAAGTTGCAGAGTGCCTCACTAGGTAGCTGAGGCTGGCCTCGAACCCGGATCCTCCGGTCTCAGCCTCCCGAATGCTGGGATTACAAGCGTGCGCCACCACGCCCGGCTTCCTTTTGTTGTTGTTCTTTTACTGGGGATTGAACCCAGGGGCATTCTACCTCTGAGCTACAACCCTCTGCCCCAGTCTTATTTCATTTATATTTTCTTATCTTGGAACAAACAGGGCTGTTTTATTTATTTGTTTATTTATTTATTTATTTATTTATTTGGAAACAAGGTCTCACTAGGTTGCCGAGGGGGCTCTGTGCTCAGTGGCTGAGGAGGCTGGCCTCTAAACTGCCATCCTCCCGTCTCAGCCTCCTTGAGGACTGGGATGAGAGGCGTGCGCCTCCGTGCCCAGCTTTGAGAATCGTTATTCCTGGGTTGCGCGGAAACGTATTTCTGCATCGTATGTGGCGTTGGGTTGAAAAAGTGGATTAAGTAGTACTCTGACTCTAATTTGCAATGTTTATTCTAAGCCTACCTAATATTATTATCGTTTCTTTCTATGGTTCACCATGGGAAACAAAGATGGTTTCTTCTCGAAACTGCTAATCCTTCCCAGTCACGTCTCCTTGCTGGTGTCGAAAGCCCATGGTTATTATTATTATTATTATTATTATTATTATTATTATTATTATTATCATTTTTTTAAAATGAAGTCACTTTTGTACTTTGGATAAATCCTTAAATCTTTTCAAATCGCGGAGGATTTCTTTATTGATTTTTTTTTTTTTTGCCCTCAGTGGAATTTATCTTCTCATTTTATATTAAAAATAGAAGTAGAATTTAGCTGGAGAGAAATCCTATTTGAAAAATATGGCTTGTACCATCATGCCCATATATAAAAAGAATTATACAAGGATATAGTCTCCTTCAGCTTTCTTTCTTTCTTTTTTTTTGTGGTACTGGGGATTGAACTCAGGGGCATTCTACCTCCGAGCTACACCCCCAGCCCTATTTTATATTTATTTTATTTATTATTATTATTTATTATAATTATAATTATAATTATTATTATTATTTTTGCGGTACTGGGGATTGAACTCAGGGGCATTCTACCTCCGAGCTATACCCCCAGCCCTATTTTGTATTCTTTATTTTGAAACAGGATCTCATTAAATTGCGGAGTGCCTCACTAGGTAGCTGAGGCTGGCCGCGAACCCGGATCCTCCTGTCTCGGCCTCCCGAATGCTGGGATGACAAGCGTGTGCCACCACGCCCGGCTCATGTTTTCTTTATGTGACAGGACACACAGCCACATAACCTATTGGCCTCAACTAAATCAATCAGAGATGCTAAAAATATTCTCAGCTTTCCACCTGACATAATAGCCACACATTTGAACACCAGAGTATTTCACAGATGTAAACCCATAATTTATGCATATTGTTGCATAGCTAATGCGCTCAGAAAATTAATTTTCTGCCGGGCGTGGTGGCGCACGCTTGTAATTCCAGCATTCGGGAGGCTGAGACCAGAGGATCCGGGTTCGCGGCCAGCCTCAGCTACCTAGTGAAGGCACTCCACAACTTAGTGAGACCCTGTTTCCAAATAAAGAATAAAAAATAGGCTGGGGGTATAGCTCGGAGGTAGAATGCCCTGAGTTCAATCCCCAGTACCACAAAAAAAAAAAAAAAAGAAAAAGAAAATTAATTTTCTTTCTGAATCTTAGTTCGCAGAAGGTGTAGTAGGATCCTGGTCGCAACGTCCTATCTGTCTAATGGAACGGAAGCAACATAGAATGAACCCAATTAAACGATTTAATAAAAATTACGGCAGAATGCGTGCAGGTGATTATTTTTAAATTAATACATTATTTTAAACATGCCCCCCGATAGATTTATCATACACACGAGTATGCAATTCACATTCCATTAATTGACTAATGAGAAGATCCTTGAAAATTCCTGACCTGGGTTATCTTCCAAATCTTTCATGCAAAATTTACTGAGGGGGAAGAAAAATCAATTATTCCAACATTCATCACAGAATATTGAAGTGAATTTATTTAGGGACGCTTTCTTAATACCGATTCCCATTTGCCGGCTCTGAAAAAATCCAGCTCTGAAAATGCTTCCCTGGCGGGGCCTGGGAATCTGGTAACACAGGTTTATCCTGTTTCTTTTCTATCTCCTCTGAAATCGACAATACTTACTGAATATATTAACTTGGTTTTTTTTTTTTTTTTTTGCTGGTGTGAAGGGTTGTATGTTGCTAGCAAATTTTGTAGCAAATGGGCACATGGTAACATCCTGACTTTTCACCAGTTTCAAGTAACCCCAGTTTCAAGTAATCAGTTTCAAGTAACCCCAGTTTCAAAAAGCACCAGTTTCAGCCGGGCGTGGTGGCGCACGCTTGTAATCCCAGCATTCGGGAGGCTGAGACAGGAGGATCCGCGTTCGCAGCCAGCCTCAGCTACCTAGTGAGACACTCTGCAACTTAGTGAGACCCGGTTTCAAAATAAAGAATAAAAAATAGGGCTGGGGGTATAGCTCGGAGGTAGAATGCCCCTGAGTTCAATCCCCAGTACCGCAAAAAAAAAAAAAAAAAAAAAAAAAAAAAAAAAAAAAGCACCAGTTTCCAGTAACTTCAGAATTGTTGGGGGGAAATATCCCACACTATAGCATCCTTGAATTCTATAGTTTTAAAAATCTTCTGACATATGTTTTGAATGCCCTATAAGTTTCTAGAGATAGGTTCTAGTGTCACGCCCATTTTTATTTTTATTTATTTAGTTTTGTGGTACTGGGGGTCGACCTTCAAGGGGCTTCTACCTTTAAGCTACACTCTCGGCCCTATTTCACTATTTTTGTGGTCTGTCTTCATAATTTTGGTCCCTGTAACGAGTCTGGTGTAAACTCATTGTAATTTGCTTTCCCTAATGGCTAACGATATTGATTACTTGTCAGAGGTTTATTAGCTCTTTGCATCCATTCTTAGGTAAAATGTTCATTTGAATCAGCCACATAACTCATTTTCATTGCTGTTTTTACTGTTCATTTAGAAGAGTTTATTTTTAATGTATTCAGGTAAAAGCCTTCCTCCCCCCCTTTTTATATAAAAATCAGTTATTGGTTGTATAAATGCTTTCTCCCAGTTTATTTGTGGTTTAAAGTCATTTTGAAAACCATGTTTTCAAAAAATGGTTGGGTGTGGTGGTGCATGCGTGTAATCTTGGGAGGCTGAGACAGGAGGATCACAGGTCGGAGGCCAGACTCAGAAAGTTAGCAAAGGCTCTCAGTAACTCAACGGGGTTCTATTTCTAAGTGAAAAATAAAATAGGTCTGGGGGTGTGGCTCAGAGGTAGAATGTACCTGGATTCAATCCCCTGTACCACAAGCAAATAAATACATACCTAAGTGAATGAATGAGCAAATAAATAAATGAATAAATAAATAATTTAAAATTTTAATGAAATCCAATTTACTGCCTAATTTATGTCGTTCGGAGGGTTTTTTATGCTCCGAGGTCACCCCAACCGAAATTGCTAGCCTATTTTTTCCTCATGTCTTATATCTTGGTTCCTTACCTGGCAAATATTTCCCTAACCAAAGTCACAAGTAAATAATTCCTCATACCAGAGATTATTTCTGACATGTTATATGTTGGTTCTTACATTTAAATCTTATTTTTGTTTTCTGATTCAATTGTTATTCACACATTAACAATAACAAATGATTCTTTTTTTTGTTGTCGTCTTAGAGATTCAACCTCTGGGCTACACCTCCAGCACCATTTTATTTTTTGAAACAAGGTGTCACTACGTGGCTGAAGGTCTCTTTGCTAAGTTACTGAGGTTGGCCTTGAACCGGCGATCATCCTGTCTCAGCTTCCCAAGTGCTAGAATAACAGGCATGCTCCACTACAATGGCCGTTAAAAAAAGATTCTTGACCTCGTAATTCAGATATTTAAAAAAATTTTGTTCTGAGCCGGGCGTGGTGGCGCACGCTTGTACACCCAGCATTCGGGAGGCTGAGACCGGAGGATCCGGGTTCGCGGTCAGCCTCAGCTACCTAGTGAGGCACTCTGCAACTTAGTGAGACTCGGTTTCAAAATAAAGACTAAAAAATAGGGCTGGGGGTGTAGCTCGGAGGTAGAATGCCTCTGAGTTCAATCCCCAGTACCGCAAAAAAAAAATTTTTTTTGTTCTGTTAGTATGTGGATGGATTACTGAGTACAACATTAACCACGTATGGCTGCAATCAGCCTTGCTTGGCGAAGACTGACATCACTGCTGAAACCCAAAATTCCCGACAGCCACAACTGAGAGGAAGAAACATTGGTTTGCTCACAGCCTTTGGAGACTTCAGCGTTTCAGTCCGTGTCAGGCAGGGTGTGTGCAGCGCAAGGCATGGCGGCCCAGGAAGCAGAGAGAGAGGGAGAGAGCGAGGCCTCTGCTGTCACATCTTGCAGGCCAGAAGCGAGAGAAGAAAGAGAACAGGGGGAAGAGGGACCTTATATAACCCCAGAGGCCACGCCCCCAGCAACCGCTCCTTAGCAACCAAGCCCCGCCTCCAACATGGCTGCCACATGCCCAGCAACCACTCCTTAGCAACCAATCCCCACCTCCAACATGGCTGCCACATGCCCAGCAACCACTCCTTAGCAACCAAGCCCCGCCTCCAACATGGCTGCCACATGCCCAGCAACCGCTCCTTAGCAACCAAGCCCCGCCTCCAACATGGCTGCCACATGCCCAGCAACCGCTCCTTGGCAACCAAGCCCCGCCCACAACATGGCTGCCTGGTTTCCATGAGAACCAGGGTGTCCTTCCCAATGCAAGGCATTGGAGCTAGTCATTTAAATATATGGCTGCACTCTATTTACTAATAAATTCTTAAAGACTGCTTTGCACCCATGTTCAAAAAGGATCCAGAGACGTAGTTGCTCTTGATTATGAAGAATTTTTGGTGCTAATACTGGCCTCATACGATGAGAGTCTTTTTCATGTTCTATTTAATTTTGCAAGGTTTTGGTATTCATTCCATAAATACTCTCTTAAGTTGCCTCTCGTAAGCCACGCCTTCCAGAAACTTTCTTTGGGAAAGCATTTTTTTTTTCCATCTTTAAATTGCATTTCTTGGGTATATGTAGGGACCATATAAATTATCTTTTCTTTAAAAGAAAACAGAATTTAAATAAATGAAGGGTGTTAGTGATAACCTGTTTATTTATGTTCTGTTTTCTTTTAAAATTTATTGACTAAAACAACTAGATACTCTTCAGGTTTTATTTAGGTTTCTAACGGGCTGCTTGTGGTTTAACTGGAAGGAAAGAGAAAAGAAAGAAAGACTTTGGTCCACTTATCTGTTAAAAAGAGTATTTATGCCAGCTGTGGTGCGCACGCTTGTAATCCCAGCATTCGGGAGGCTGAGACCGGAGGATCCGGGTTCGCGGCCAGCCTCAGCTACCTAGTGAGGCCCTCCACAACTTAGTGAGACCCGGTTTCAAAATAAAGAATAAAAAATAGGGCTGGGGGCATAGCTCGGAGGTAGAATGCGCCTGAGTTCAATCCCCAGTACCACAAAAAAAAAAAAAAAAAAAAAGAGTATTTATAACAAAAAAGAAAGAGAAAAAAGAAGAAAAAAATAGCTTTATAGGTCATAAATGGTAACACCTGTTGTGTCCTAAAATCTGGACTAATATACTTTGTATATTATCAGGTAGCACAATTTGCTTGGAAACATGTATATATGGTGGACTGGCTAAGTCAAGCTAATTCATATATATTATCACCCCTGATCTTAAACTTTTTTTGTTAGTTTGTTTCTTTTCTTTCTTTTATTTTGGACTTAACTTACACTTGTAATCTTCGGATCATTGAAGAACTTTCTACCTTTTTAATGTAAGCATGCATTATTTTTCTTTCTTTTCTTACACACCTGAATATTTTATTTTATGTTTTTTTCCTGGAGATTGAACTCAGGGCCATTCTACCTACAACCTACCACCCCAGCCCTATTTATTTATTTATTGATTTGTTTATTTATTTTTTATTATTTAATTAAATTAATTAATTTATTTATTTTTGCGGTACTGGGGATTGAACTCAGGGGCATTCTACCTCCGAGCTATACCCCCAGCCCTATTTTTTATTCTTTATTTTGAAACCGAGTCTCACTAAGTTGCGGAGTGCCTCACTAGGTAGCTGAGGCTGGCGGTGAACCCAGATCCTCCAGTCTCAGCCTCCCGAATGCTGGGATTACAAGCGTGCGCCACCACGCCTGGCTATTTTTTTTATTATTTTAAAACAGTGCCTGGCTAGTTTGCAGAGGGTCTCCTTGCTATGTTGCAGAGGCTGGCCTCCAACCTGCCATCCTCCTGTCTCGGCCTCCCAAGGACTGAGATTGCAGGAATGCCACCACCACGCCTGGCTTCGCTCCAAATTCTGATGCGCCGTGATTTTCCTCCTCATTCCATTGAAAAGAGTCCTTCAGTCCAGAGTTCCCCAAGAGTGAGAGAGAGAGAGAGAGAGAGAGAGAGAGAGAGAGAGAGAAGATTATCTCTACAATCTCAGATTTGTGAGTGGCCTGTGTGTGTGTGTGTGTGTGTGTGTGTGTGACTGGAGATTGAACCCAGGCGCATTCTACCATTTCCCTTATTTATTTGGAAACAGGGGTCTCACCGAGGGGCTGAGGGTCTCTTTGCCAAGTGGCTGAGGCTGGCCTCCAACCTGCGAACCTCCTGCCTCAGCCTCCCAACTCCTGAGATGACAGGCGTTCACTACAACACCCTGCTCAGAGTAGCGCGTTCGTAGCTGGCAAGTCCAGGGACAGAAAAATAAATTATAAATTCGCGTTTGAAGACTGAAACTTGTTTTTTTAGGTCTTTACCACAGGGGGGAGAAAAAAGGAAGGAAGGAATTTTTCCGCATTCTGCTTCGTTTCTTCCCCGTGGTTTATTTCAGGTTAATGTGGTCATGGGAGATGGATGGAGGAGGGTGGTAATTACCAGCTCCTGCAGTTTTATTATTTTATGCAAATAAATGCAGCGGGCACGTGTTCCTTAAAACAGCCCTGGCTCCTAATTTATAATGTCCTGGGTTGAAGCAAGATCCCAGCCCGACTCAGGACGGCGGCGGCCTTCTGCAGGTGTGTGGACGCGCTGTGATTGATCTTCAGGGACCCCTCACCTTATCTTTAGTTTTCTTTTTTTTTGTGTGATACTGGGGATTGAACTCAGGGGCATTCTACCTCCGAGCTACACCCCCAGCCCTATTTTTTATTCTTTATTTTGAAACAGGGTCTCACTAAGTTGCGGAGTGCCTCACTAGGTAGCTGAGGCTGGCCTCGAACCTGGATCCTCCGGTCTCAGCCTCCCGAATGCTGGGATGACAAGCGTGCACCACCACGCCCGGCTTTAGTTTTCTTTTTTTAAAAAATTTTTGTTTGCTTATTTTTGAAAATTGGAACTTTTTTGTTTTCAAAATTGGAACCTGTTTATTTTTCAAAAATTGTTGATGTTTTGAAAAACTTGTTTATGTTTCAAAACTTGTTTATTTTTCAAAATTGGAACGCATGGAAGGGCGTTCCCTGATTTTTCAGTTTCTTTCCATGGGACTTTGTTGTCTGGGTGTTTATATATTAGGGGTCTTTACAGATTCCACTCCGTGAAAAGAAGAAAGTAGAACACTTGAAACTTGATAGAGAGGGAACCCAGAAATAATAAATAATCCTTCGCTTTCCTTTCAAACCTGAGCAGCCTGGAGATATATATATATATATATATATATATATATATATATATATATATAATCATATTATATGATAATATATCATATATATGTATTATATATAATTATATATCATATATACGATATATTATATATCATATATATAATATATCGTATATATGATATGATATATTCATATATGATATATATTATATATCATATATAATATATCATATATCATGTATATCATATCATATATCATATATGATATAATATATCATATATATGATTACATATATTTATATTTATATATTTATATATATAAATATATTAAATATTAAATATATTATATATTTATATATAAATATATATTTACATATATTTATATTTATATGTTTATTATATAATAAATATGGTAATAAATAAAATTTTTAAAAAATCCATACATCTGCTGGGGGTGGTGACACATGCCTGTCATTCCAGTCCTTGGGAGGCTGAAACAGGAGGATCGCAGGTTGGAGTCTGGCCTCAGCCACTTAGCAAAGAGACCCTCAGTCACTCAGCGAGACCTGGTTTCAAAATAAAGTAGTACGATAGGGCCGGGCGTGTAGCCCGCTGGTAAATTGCCCCTGAGTTGGATTCCAAGAATTGCAGAACACACAAAAGAGAGAAAGGAGAGAATAAGGACTTTTCAGCCAGGTGTGGTGGCGCATGCGTGTCAGCCCAGGACTTGGGAGGCTGAGGCAGGAGGATTGTAGGTTTGAGGCCAGCCTTAGAAACTTAGCAAAGAAGACCCTCAGCCCCTTAGGGAGACCTTGTCTGGAAAAGAAAACAATAAAATAGGGCCAGGGGTGTAGCTCGGAAGTGGGACACCCCCTTCATTCAATTCCCAGTACCAAGAAAACAAAAACAAAACAAAACAAAACAAAAAAAGAAATTCTTTAGAGTAGAAATATTGTAGAGTTTTTCTACAGCTCAGAGAGGTTTTAAAACAGAGCCTCCCTGAGTTTGTATTTCATGTTATGGAAGAAACTTCTATAGATAGCGCCTAGAAAGTCTCCATTATTGGATGATGTGCCAAAAAAAAAAAAAAAAAAATGAATAAAGGAAAAAAAAAAAAAACCTTTCACCACCAAAATAGAAATGCTCGTGATTTTATTGCTGATGTCGCATCTTAAGCAATTAAGACGGTGTAATAAAATTCAATTTAGGCCACTAATAAACTCTAGGGGGAATTTAATTGAGAGACAAACTAAATCCTAGATTATTGTTGCCTTCCAAGATGTGCGAACTTAAAGATGGTGCTTTTGTTGCAATTTAAATGCACGATGGCTTTTATTTATTTATGCATTTATTTTTGTATTTATTCATGCATTTATTTATTTATGCATATATTTATACATTTATTTACTTATGCAATTATTTATTTTTATTTATGTATTTATTTTTTCCCTCGAAGAACAGAAAAAGTAAAGGAGCAAATATCTTTAACACTTGCACAATGAAAGGGTTCACCATAAGCCGGCATCCCTTTTTGTTTCTGTTTTTTTCCAAATGGACATGACATTCGACAATTTATGAATGTGTGAATGTCACAGGTCTTCCCAAAGCAAGCCCAATATAGGAAAAAATAAGTAAATAAAAAAAAATAAATGAATTATACTGCTAGGTGACCTGTTCATTTCCTTGCCTTTATTAGAATTAGAAAAGCGTGTTTGCAAGCAAGGGTTTGGCATTCTGTGTAAGTGAGGGTTATAGAAAGAAAGAAAGAAAGAGAGAGAGAAAGAAAGAGAGAGAAGGAAGGAAAAAAGAGAAATAAAGAAGAAAAGATAGAAAGAGAAAAAGAAAAAAGAAAGAGAGATATCTTGGTTCTGCTTCTCTGTTAAGAAGAGTATTATGTTTGAAACAAACAAAAAAATAAAATTAGAGTGGGTGAGAATATAAATGAATTAGCTGGATTTAGCCAGTCCAACATATATACACATTTACAAGCAAATCGTGGCACCTGAAAATATACAAAGTTATTAGAATGTTTTAAACAAACAAACAAACAAACAAACAAAAAACAGCGCATGCCTGTCATCCCAGTATTTGGGAAGCTGAGGCAGGAGGATCAGATTGGAGGCCGGCCTCAGCAAAGTAGTGAGACTCTCAGCAACCTAGTGAGACCCTGTTCCCAAATAAGAAATAAAGATTACTTCTTCCTCTTCCTCTTCTTCTTCTCATTAATATTATTGTTATTATTATTATTGTTATACTTCACATTTTATTAATACTGAGAATTGAACCCAGAGCATTTTACCACTGAGCTACACCCCCCAGCCCCATTTTATTTTATTTTATTTTTTATTTAATTTAATTTATTTTATTTTTAAATTCTGAAATAAAGTCTCATGGAGATACTGAGGGTCTCTTTGCTAAGTTGCTAAGGCTGCGATCTTCCTGTCTCAGCCTCCCAATTCTGGGATGACAAGCATACGTCACCACTCCTAGCATACCTCTCTCTCTCTCTCTCCCTCCCTCTCTCTCTCTTCCTTTTGTTTTTTAAATTAAATTTTTAATTAAGCCAGGTGTGATGGCGCACGCTTGTAATCCCAGCATTCGGGAGGCTGAGACCGGAGGATCCCGGTTCGAGGCCAGCCTCAGCTACCTAGTGAGGCCCTCCGCAACTTAGTGAGACCCGGTTTCAAAATAAAGACTAAAAAATAGGGCTGGGGGTGTAGCTTGGAGGTAGAATGCCCCTGAGTTCAATCTCCAGTACCGCGAAAAAGAAAAAAAAAAAGATTTTAATTAAAACGACAATTGCTCTGTGAACTTTTTTTTTTAAATAAACGTCGATGTTTGTTTTGTTTATTATTATTTTTTAAATAACTGAACAGATGCTTGGAAAGTGTGCTAGCCTAAAATGAGAGAACTGAATTAATTTTCGCCTTCGCAAGACAGGCAACTGATAAAAATCACAGCAGCTGCGGCAATCCATCAGGGCGGGCTTGTTTAACTTGACATTATTCCCTAAGCCTCAAAAAAAAAAAAATAAAAATAAAAATAAATAAAAAAAAATAGAAAAAAGCTACTTATGGAACGTTCCCCTTGCATTAGATCTTGTAATTGTCTAGAGATGGACTAAAGTATAACAAAAGAGAAATAATGTGTGTGTGTGAGAGGGTGTCGGGGTACTCAGGATTGAATTGAGGGGCTTTCTACCTCAGAGCGACACTCCCACCTCTTTTTATTTTGAAACAAGGTCTCCCTAAGTGGCTGAGGGTCTCTTTTCTAAGTGGCTGAGGCTGGCCTCCAACCCGCGATCCTCCTGCCTCAGCCTCCCAAGCGCTAAGATTACAGACGAGAGTTGGTTATTAAATGAGGGCACGCCGAGGGGTTAGTAACTACTTTTTCTTTCTCAGTTATTCAGATTTAGGGGTCAAAGAACAGAGCGCCCCAAATTATGAAGAGCAATGTGGCGCTGTTAAGTCTGTCTGGTTCACGCCGGGCAGGAACCTGCTGGCTTCAGAAATTCGGCGCTTCTGAATTTCTAATATCTTTTTTTTTTTCCCTGCGGTACTGGGGATTGAACTCAGGGGCATTCTACCTCCGAGCTACACCCCCAGCCCTATTTTTTATTCTTTATTTTGAAATCGAGTCTCACTAAGTTTTGGAGTGCCTCACTAGGTAGCTGAGGCTGGCCTCGAACCCAGATCCTCCTGTCTCAGCCTCCCAAATGCTGGGATTACAAGCGCGTGCCACCACACCCGGCTGAATTTCTAATTTCTAATGCAATTAATTTCTGGCAACGTCAGGAACACACAGAGGGAGGAACCGTTTGCTTCCTCAGCCCCGCGTTTTGACAGAGTGCTGAGCAGAGTACCTCACGCCCACTCAAGTGCGGCGAAACACAGCACCGACTGCGCTTTCATCCTCGCAAGAGCAAAAAGCGCACTCGAGTGCGGCGGAACCAAATTCCTGCTCTCTCTTTCTGTCGTCCAGGATGCACCAGCGACTTCCGGTCTGACTGGTGGCAGAATGACTTCCGGTCTCCATGACAGAAACCCGACTTCCGGTCTCCATGATGGAAAATCGACTTCCGGTCTCCATGACGGAAAACCGACTTCCGGTCTCCATGATGGAAAATCGACTTCCGGTCTCCATGATGGAAAACCGACTTCCGGTCTCCATGATGGAAAACCGACTTCCGGTCTCCATGATGGAAAACCGACTTCCAGCCTCCATGACGCAACTTCCAGCCTCCGATGATTTGAAAAGGACTGTCGGCCTCCATGTTGTGAGAGAGGCTTCTGTCTTTCATGATGCGACTTCCGGATTTCATAATACATCAGCAACTTCCGGCATCCCTGATGCCGAGAACCACTTCCGGGTCTCCATGATGTGGGAGGGACTTCCGGATTCCATGATGGGAAATCTACTTCCGGTCTCCATGATGGAAAATCGACTTCCTGCCATCCATGATGGGAAATCGACTTCCGGTCTCCACGATGCAACTTCCGGCCTCCATGATTTGAAAGCGACCCTCAGCCTCCATGATGCTGAGTCTCCCCTTGAACCTCCCCAAACCCCCTTCTGCTGTGGACAAGTCTCTGCCCTCGTTTATTTCCCCCATTTCTCTCTAGCTCCACGTGTGCGAGAAAACATTTGGCCCTTCCCTTGCCGGAGGCTGGCTTAGCACCATAGTCGCCCATTCCATCCGTTTTCCTGCCAATGTCGTCATTTTTGTTCTTTTTAATGGCCGAGTATTATTCCACTGTGTGGATATACCACAGTTTCGTAACTCGTTCGTCTGCTGACAGACACTTACTAGGGTGGCTCCCAGTACCTTTCCGCTCACTCTGCAGAAAGCAGTGGAAATTCCCTCTTTCACAATGCAATTTTTTTCTTTATCAAATAGCGACACCCATGCCGGGATTGGTGGCGCACGCTTGTAATCCCCGCATTCGGGAGGCTGAGACCGGAGGATCCGGGTTCGAGGCCAGCCTCAGCAACCTAGTGAGGCACTCTGTAACTTAGTGAGACTCGGTTTCCAAATAAAGAATAAAAAATAGGGCTGGGGGTGTAGCTCGGAGGTAGAATCTCCCTGAGTTCAATCCCCATCACCGCAAAAAAAAAAAAAAAAAAAAAAAAAAAAAAGAACTGGTGTGTAACTGAAGGAGAGATAATCAGGCATTTTAGTCAGGAAAAAAGCAACCCCCCCCACACACACATAAAATGAAATAACGTAGAAACTGAGGACTCTCCTCCATATTTGTGTATTCTTGGAGACGGCTGGAGGAACTTTATCAGATCAAATGAAAAATGCTGTTCTTAAGCTACAGAGGACTCCACACCTCATTCCTGGTAAGCACTTTTTTCCCTTCTCTTTGTGGTACATTTTGTCAATCCTGTTGTATGTCTGAGCTATTCCTCCAGACCTACTCTATTTCTTTATTTGGAAACAGGGTCTCACTAGGCTGCTGAGGGTCTCTTTGCTAAGCGATTGAGGCTGGCCTCCAACCTGTGAAGCTCCTGTCTCAGCCTCCCAAGGACTGGGATGACAAGCTTTGAACCATTCAAAAAGAATCATAAAATTCTTCACTTATCAATCACCCAGCCTTTTGTATTATAATGCTGAAGTTCCCAAATCCAATTTTCTTTCTTTCTTTCTTTCTTTCTTTCTTTCTTTCTTTCTTTCTTTCTTTCTTTCTTTCTTTCATCATTCTATCAGGGATTGATTCCAGGAGCATTCTACCTCTGAGCAACACCCCCAGCCCTGTTTTTATTTTTTTTAAATTATTTATATATTATTTTAAATTTTTGAAAAAGCGTCTTGCTAAGTAGCTGAGGCTGACCTCAAACCTGCCATCCTCTGGTCTCAGCCCTCCAAGTACTGGGATGACAGGTGTGAACCAGCACACCTGGATTTTTATTTTTATTTTTACTTTTTTTTGTATTTTCGTAATGTGTTTCACTCCCAAGTCAAAAAAGAATGAATGGAAATCCATCCAGGGAGAAGCTCTGCAGCTGCTGCGTGCGATTCTATCCCAAAGCTCTCATCAACCAACATGAATCTAAAAGAGCTGTTTTTGCAAGCCTTTTTGTAACCCCGTCGCCATGCAAGTTTGAGGAATACCGAAGAAGGCTTCTCCGCGGAGTGCCGAATTGTGGAAGTGCCATCCGTGCAGTTAAAAATCAAACTCACACCGAGGCAGAAGTTCGAGGCCAGCCTCAGCAATGGAGTGAGACCCTCAGCAACTTAGTGAGACTCTGTTTCAAAACAAAGAAGCAAGCAAAAATAAATTAAAAAAGGGTTGGGGGTGTAGCTAGGAGGTAGAATGCCTCTGGGTTTCCCAGAACAGCAGAATAAAGACTGAAATGAAATAAAATAATGAAATAAAAGTCACTCTTTGAGCTAATCAGGGGCGAGGAGAGCCAGCTGGTTTCTCCTCAGTTTTGGAGTCCCAGTCTGATTCGTCAATTCTGGTGCAATAGGTTTAATTGCGGGATCATCGTCGAACATTTCAGGTAATCAATCCATGAGCCTGTTCTGAGGAAGAAAGAAAAAAAAAAAAGATCAATTTCTCTGTCGATTTAAATGAGCCCTTTCATTTCTTCCCACGGCGTGTAATGTGTTTAGTCCTTAATCTATAGAGTTCGGAGCAGAAGGGAATGGTTCCATACATATTTATTTCACTAGCGGATAACCAGATGCATGCTGGTATTTTTGGAATTAGTGTTTTGGTATTAGTTGTGCAAAAAAAATTAGGAAGGCTCATTTCTTTCTTTTTTTTTTTTTCGGTACTGGTGATTGAACTCAGGGGCGTTCTACCTCCGTGTCACACCCCCAGCTCTTTTTTTTTTATTCTTTATTTTGAAACCGGGTCTCACTAAGTTGTGGAGTGTCTCACTAGGTAGCTGAGGCTGGCCGCGAACCCGGATCCTCCGGTCTCAGCCTCCCAAATGCTGGGATTACAAGCGTGCGCCACCACGCCCGGCTCCTGAGAAGTTTTATAAGAAAGTAATGAAAGAGTGAGGCATGTTTGCCATTCTAGGACTTGGGAGGCTCTGAGACAGGAGGATGGCAGGTTGGAGGCCAGCCTCAGTCCCTTAGCAAAGAGACCCTCAGCCACCTAGCAAGACCTGGTTTCTAAATAAAAAAAATAAAACAGGGCTGGGGGTGTCGCTTGGTGGTAGAATGCCCCTGGGTTCATTCTCCACTTCTCAAACATAAAGAAGGTCGTGGGCATAAAATCGGCTGCTGTCACAAGCTCTGAGTCCAGCCGACCTGAGGTTTTTGGAAGCCCAGGGTTCTCAGAGCAAGGAGAGACACATGCAAAAGACAGACAGAGAGGCCCAGGGGTGCAGCCTGCTTTTCCTGACACGCTGGAGGTTTGCAAGATCAAGCAAAAAGGCTTACGGCGAGCCGGGCGTGGTGGCGCACGCTTGTCATCCCAGCATTCGGGAGGCTGAGACCGGAGGATCCGGGTTCGCGACCAGCCTCAGCTACCTAGTGAGGCACTCCGCAACTTAGTGAGACTCGGTTTCAAAATAAAGAATAAAAAATAGGGCTAGGGGTGTAGTTCGGAGGTTGAATGCCCCTGAGTTCAATCCCCAGTACCACAAAAAAAAAAAAAAAAGGCTTACGGCGGCGGCTTTTATCCTCTGATCGCTCACCACCAAAAAATTCCTACAGGGGGGAAAGAGAGAGAGAGAGAGAGAGAGAGAGAGAGAGAGAGAGAGAGAGAGAGAGAGAGAGAGAATTCAGAGCCGGGAAATCGATTTCCATCTAATGAAGCAATTTATAGTCATGGAAATTGGAGCCTCCTGAAAGATTTACAAATAACGATTTTTTTCTTCTTTCTTTAGTAAGAGTATGGATAAGCAATTCCTTGTGAGGAAAACTCTAAACAAAACAAAACGAAACTCTTCATGAGATGGTAGTCGTGAACCTAGTCCTTGGGAGGCTGAGAGAGAAAGTTTGCAGGTTGGAGGCCGGACTCAGAAAGTTAGCAAAGAGACCCTCAGCCACTTAGTGAGATCTTGTTTCCAAAAATCAGTAAATCAATCAATGATAGGTAGATAGATAGATAGATGATAGATAAATAGGGCTGGGGGTATAGCTCAGTGGTAGAATGCTTCTGGATTTCACCCTTCAAAAAATAAAAGGCCGTCATGGAGTTTTGGGTGGAACCTGTAGCTTTTCATGTGAAATTTTACTACAAGTTCCACGGACCCCTCGTGAAACGCTTTGCCTGTCTACACTGCGGCTCCTAGCGGATAACACAACTGGTGAATTCGCGCAGGTTGCTGCTGCTAGTAAGAAATTTAACTTATTCCAGAGGGAAAGCAAGATTGCTAATCAGCATCAAGGAGGGGGAAAAAACAAAACAAAAACATCTTGTTCCCTGCATCAGCTTGTAAAGAGTGGAATTGAAAAAATAAACACAAACATCTTTCCAAAGAGTGAGCTTGAAAACACGGATTTTGGAGCCAATAGCCGACCGAGCCTGTATATTGTCAAGGATGGAATTTAGAATATCCTTGCTGAGCCCTGATGGAAACCAGGCAGCCATGTTGGGGGCGGGGCTTGGTTGCTAAGGAGCGGTTGATGGGCATGTGGCAGCCATGTTGGAGGCGGGGCTTGTTTGCTAAGGAGTGGTTGCTAGGGGCGTGGCAGCCATGTTGGAGGCGGGGCTTGGTTGCTAAGGAGCGGTTGCTGGGGACATGGCAGCCATGTTGGAGGTGGGGCTTGGTTGCTAAGGAGCGGGTGCTGGGCAGGTGGCAGCCATGTTGGAGGCGGGGCTTGGTTGCTAAAGAGTGGTTGCCAGGGGTGTGGCAGCCATATTGGAGGTGGGGCCTGATTGCTAAGGAGCGGTGCTGGAGGTGTGGCAGCCATGTTGGAGGCGGGGCTAGGTTGCTAAGGAGCGGTTGCTGGGCATGTGGCAGCCATGTTGGAGGCGGGGCTTGGTTGCTAAGGAGCGGTGCTGGAGGTGTGGCAGCCATATTGGAGGCGGGGCTTGGTTGCTAGAGAGTGGTTGCTGGGGTTGTGACAGCCATGTTGGAGGCGGGGCCTGGTTGCTAAGGAATGATTGCTGGGGGCGTTGCAGTCAATGTTGGAAGTGGGGCTTGGTTGCTAAGGAGTGGTTGCCAGGGTTGTGGCAACCATATTGGAGGCGGGGCTTGGCTGCTAAGGAACGGTTGCTGGGGGCGTGGCCTTTGGGGTTATATAAGGTCCCTTCTTCCCTTGCTCTCTCTCTCTCTCGCTCTTACCAACCCCATTCTTTGAACTCCACAGACCTGGTCTGACGTGGACTAAACCCTGTGGAATCTCCAAAAAATAAAAACTATGAACAAATAATCTTTTCTCTAAGTTGTGGAGTCTGATTTTTTTTTTTTATTACATCAGTGAGCTTCTTGGCTGAGGCATAGACTTTTGTGTTGGAGACAGTCCACCAATAGACGCCACTTCAGTGTGGGCCCTTAAAATCAAGGGTCACCAGCTCCTGTGTGACATTTAGCACCAACAGCCGGCATGTTTTTGGAATGGGAGGCACCTCGGAAGGGAAGAGCAGTGTCCTTTATTTAGACAAGAGGATCGCAGGCTAGAGGCCAGCCTCAGCCACTTGGCAAAGAGACCCTCAGCTACTCAGTGAGACCCTGTGTCAAAAAATAAATAAGTAGTCGGGTGTGGTGGCGCACGCTTGTAATCCCAGCATTCGGGGGGCTGAGACCGGAGGACCGGGTTCGTGGCCAGCCTCAGCTACCTAGTGAGGCACTCCGCAACTTAGTGAGACTCGGTTTCAAAATAAAGAATAAAAAATAGGGCTGGGGGTATAGCTCGGAGGTAGAATGCCCCTGAGTTCAATCCCCAGTACTGAAAAAAAAAAAGTGAATAAGTAAGTAAATAAATAAGTAAATAAAATTAGACAGGGCTGGGGGTGTGGCTTGGAGGGAGAACACCCCTGGGTTCAATTCCCAGTAACGTAAAAAGAGAAGTAAATGAGTGTGAAAAATAAAGTGCACCTCCGAAAGGGTCTCCTCACATTGAAGCTGTGTAAAATGCTGAGCAGCTGTGAGGGATATCTGGCGTCCTGTGTTTTTTCTTCTCATTCTCCCAACTCTGGATTAGAAGCCACAGAGGTGACATCTTCCACAGAGTGGGGAGGTCGCTGACATGCCTAAGTTTATTAAACACGCTTGCCGCCACTAGAATTTGATTAATGAAGGTAATTAAGTGTCACGTGCCTTGTTTACAGGGGACATTGACTCCGTTAATTAGTTAATAACGTTAGGTGAGGGGAAAAAATGCTAGGAAAAAAAAAAAACATGCTACCATGTCGTTCAGGCACCACACAACTTGCAGATTAAAATAATAATAATAATAATAATAATAATAATAATAATAATAATAATAATAATAATAAAATGGATTATGTTTCTCAGATGAGCATGCAGGTTGACTAGCTGAAAGTGTTCGACTTTTGAACCAAAATGGAATTTGGGTTCTGGAAGCCCACCAGGGTTCTTGCTACTGGAGTTACAGCCGCAAAACAGAGCAAAAAAAAAAAAAAAAAAAATCTCCACCACCAGAAATTTATTTAAAGTCAATGCATGCATAGATGCAATTATTTAAAGTGAATATATGCATGCATTAGATGTAGGGATGACAGGTGGGCACCACCACGACGCCCAACTTAATAGACGTTTTTATGCTGCAGACGATGTAGCAGAACAATAATTTATAATTGGGTTATGCACGTTAAGATGGCTTAAAATATACCGAAGGATAGCCGGGCATGGTGGCGCACGCTTGTAATCCCAGCATTCGGGAGGCTGAGACCGGAGGATCCGGGTTTGCGGCCAGCCTCAGCTACCTCGTGAGGCACTCCGCAACTTAGTGAGACTCGGTTTCAAAATAAAGAATAAAAAATAGGGCTGGGGGTGTAGCTCGGAGGTAGAATGCCCCTGAGTTCAATCTCCAGTACCGCAAAAAAAAAAAAAAAAAAAAAAAAAAAAAAAAAAAAAAAAAAAAAAAAAAAAAAAAAAATATATATATATATATATATATATATATATATATATATATATATATATATACCGAAGGATGTCTACTAGATTGTATGCAGACCCAACATGATTTTTTATATCAGGAACTTAAAAAAAAGCCACAAAAACAGTTCAATGCAGATTATAAATTAGATTTCTTGGACAAGCATCACCTACAGTGCAACATACACAAATTGTCCTGTGATCTTTCTTTTTTTCCCCCCTTGAGACTGTAATTCTTTTGTTTTGTTTTTTTGTGGTACTGGGGATTGAACTCAGGGGCGTTCTACCTCCGAGCTACACCCCCAGCCCTATTTTTTATTCTTTATTTTGAAACCGGGTCTCACTAAGTTGTGGAGTGCCTCACTAGGTAGCTGAGGCTGGCCGCGAACCCGGATCCTCCGGTCTCAGCCTCCCGAATGCTGGGATTACAAGTGTGCGCCACCATGCCCGGCTTGAGACTGTAATTTGAAGATTAATGCGATTCGGCTTTACGACAGCGAGTCTGTCTAATTTTATGGTCTGGACCTGAGTTTCCAAAAAGCTCTCCTCTGCTAAGGCAAGAAAATTATCGCTTGGAAATGGGTTTATTTCGGGGGGGGGGGATTTTTCATCACCTGACACTTGAAATATTTTCTTAAAAAGTAATTGTTTTGTCTTGTTTCATATTAACTGTGTTAGGAGCTAAGCAAATGGTACAAAAATTGAAATTCATCCTGTAGTAGTAGTAGTTGTTGTTGATCTTCTTCTTCTTCTTCTTCTTCTTCTTCTTCTTCTTCTACTACTATTTCTTCTTCTTCTATTTCTTCTTCTTTTCTTCTTCTTCTATTTTTCTTCTATTTCTTCTTCTTCTTCTTCTTCTATTTCTCTTCTTCTTCTTCTTCTTCTTCTTCTTCTATTTTTCTTCTTCTTCTTCTTCTTCTTCTTCTTCTTCTTCTTCTATTTCTTCTTCTTCTTCTTCTTCTTCTTCTTCTTCTTCTTCTTCTTCTTCTTCTTCTTCTTCTTCTATTTCTCCTTCTCTTTTTCCAGTACTGTGGATCAACCTCAGGGACACTTCATCTCTGAGCTACATCCCCAGCCCATTTTATTATTTATTTGGAAATTGGGTCTCACTGAGCTGCTGAGGGTCTATTTTGTGATACTGGAGATTGAACCCAAAATTATTCTACCTCTGAACTTCACCCCCAGCCCAATTTTTTTAAAAAAAATTGGAAACAAGGTCTAACTAGGTGGCTGAGGGTCTCTTTGCTAATTTGCTGAGGCTGGCCTCCAACCTGCGAGCCTCTTTTCTCAGCCTCCCAAGGTGAGACCACCGGCATACACCACCATAATTGGCTTAGTGAATTCTTTGGAATCCAGACATATTCTTATAACCTGGGTTCTTATACAGCCATGAAAAAGAATGGTAGAGCGCCACCGGGTTCAATCCCCACTATAAACCAAACCAAACCAAACCAACCAAAACAAAACAAAGCAAAACAAAACAAATCAAACAAAATAAAAAATAACAGTAACAACAACAATAAATAAATAAATAAATAAATAAATAAATAAACCCCAAAAGGTTGGTTCCATGATTTGGCTCTTGTGAATTGTGCTGCAATAAACACATGCCTGCGTCACTGTAATATTCTGATTTTAGTCCTCCTTGGAAAGATACCCAAGAGTGCTATACCTGGATCGCCTGGTAGATCCATTCCCAGTTTTCTGAGGCACCTCTACCCTGATCCTAAATGCTTCTAATCTTGCACTCTCTCTCATTTAAGAAAGAAAAAAAAGACAGTCTTTTCTACCCAAGTGTGCATTTATTTTATTGTATCTATGACTCTCGCCAAAACATATGCTCCTGCATTTGCATTTCTCACCGAGTGAAAGAAGGAAACTTGCAAGCTGTAACTAGGGTTTTTATTTTTTTTTATTTTTTATTTTTTATTTTTTGCATCCTGCTCAATCTGTCCTACTTGGAAGTCCCTGGAGAGAGAGAGAGAGAGAGAGAGAGAGAGAGAGAGAGAGAGAGAGAGAGAGAGAGAGAGAGAGAGGCTTCTGCTGCCTCCTGGGTGCACATTTCTGTTTGCATTTCTTTTTTTTTTTTTGTGGTACTGGGGATTGAACTCAGGGACATTCTACCTCCGAGCTACACCCACAGCCCTATTTTTAATTCTTTATTTTGAAACCGAGTCTCACTAATGTGCGGAGTGCCTCACTAGGTAGCTGAGGCTGGCCGCGAACCCGGATCCTCCGGTCTCAGCCTCCCAAATGCTGGGATTACAAGCGTGCGCCACCACGCCCGGCCTGTTTCCATTTCTTGATAGGAGCATGCATCTGGGCTCCCCTGAGTCTCAGATAAACGGCGTTACGTGAATACATGCACTAATTACTGGTATCAGAAAAGCAAAAAGAATTTTTTTTTCAATGGCATTTTTTTTTAAATAAAATTTTGGGAATGAAAAGAGCAAAAAATATTTTTTGTAATGACATAATATATGTATATGTGTGTATATATATATATATATGTTTTTTTTTTTTTTTAATAAAATTCTGGGAAAGAGAAAAGCAAAGGCAAAAATCATCCCTGCTGGAAAACATCAAAATAGATTAAAAAATGAAGTTCCTGTTGGGTGCAAGGCTTTCCTGTCAGGAGGGTTGTGCATTGATTTGCAGGTCTTTCTGCAAAGTTTTATATATATATATATATATATGTGTATATATATATATATATATATATATATATGTATATATATATATATATGTGCACGCCTGTAATCCCAGCAACCTAGGAGGCTGAGGCTGGAGGATCGCAAGTTAGAGGCCAGCCTGGGCAATTTAGGGTGACTGTGGCTCCAAATTAAATAATAATAATAATAATAATAATAATAATAATAATTATCATCACCACCACCATCATCATAATCATAACAATAACATATAATAATATATGATACCACAATACATTATTACATATTATAATATATTAATAATTATTATTTTCATTATTTTTATTGTTGCTGTTATTATTATTTTTTTGCTTCTCTCTGAATATGAACGAACAGCATAACTTTCTTTACTATTCTCCATGTCAAAAATATTCTCACTAAGAACACAAACCAATTTCAAAGCTGGGCAGGTGGATTAGATCCTCTCACTAATCAAGGAAAACAAGCCAATTTTAATGATGGGCAGATATATTTTTAAATTTTGCTTATAGTGTTTTTTTTCAATAAAAGGGTATATATTCAAGCCATTCCACACAAATTTTAATGCTGAGCATATATATATGTATATATATATATTTTTTTTTAATTTTGCCTATTTTTTTTTTAATAAAAAGGGTATACATTCAAGCTAATCCACCCAAATTACTTTTTTTTTTTCTTTAACTGGAGGCCTTCTTCACTTTAAGATACTTATTTTCTTGGCAAAAGTAGTATTTTAAATTATATTGCTTTTCTAAAAAAGAACAACAACAACAACAAAATCCATGCTTACTCTTCCCCATAAAAAGAATGTGTAGGGGTTTAAGGACTCTTCGTTTGAATAGCGTCTCAGATTAAAAATGCAACTCCTCGGTCGTCAAGCGAACAGGATCACAAATATGACTTTGCCAAGATTAGTGGCGGGAGCCGGGAGTGGTGGTGCACGCTTGTCGTCCCAGTACTTGGGAGGCTGAGACCGGAGGATCCGGGTTCGAGGCCAGCCTCAGCTACTTAGTGAGACCCTTGGCAACTTAGTGAGACCCTGTTTCAAAATAAAGAATAAAAGATTGGGCTGCTGATGTAGCTCGGAGGTAGAATGCCCCTGGGTTCAATCCCCAGTACCAAAGAGAGAGAGAAAAAAAAGATTAGTGATGGGAGAAATCAATTAGTTAATTCAATTTACATCACGCAGAAACCTCAGGGCCCTGGGCGTCCACGTCTAAGCAATTAATTCATCAAATCCAACTTTCCCTGGTGGTGTAAGCTGCCGAATCAGAGTGATTTATCGATTATCCGTCATAAAGACAAAAAGTCAACCGTGTGGAGACGTCGTCATTACAAACCCCATCACGAAACTCTTCAAGATGAGGATGATCTTTGGATAATTAGCTTTTATTTTTTATTTTATTTTTTATGAAACATATTGGCCTTTGAGATTCCTGGGTAGGGAGAGAGAAACCCGCCAAATAGTGTTCTTTTCCGCCCAAACCAACCCTCTTGGGACCCCAGTGACTAGAAAATGGTAATTAGAAATTGCATGGTTACTACATGTAATAATTTCTTTCTCCCTTTTCTTCTTTCTTCCTTTTTTTATTCTTTCTTTTTTGGAGTACTGGGGGGATTGAGCCCAGGGGCATTCTACCTCTGAGCTACACCCCCAGCCCTATTTTTTATTCTTTATTTTTTGAAACAGGGTCTCACTAAGTTGCGGAGTGCCTCACTAGGTAGCTGAGGTTGGGCCTCGAACCCAGATCCTCCAGTCTCAGCCTCCCAAGTACAGGGATGACAAGCGTGCGCCACCACGCCTGGCTGATCCTTTATTTATTTATTTTTTTGCATACTTCTCCATTTTGGAAATGGAGAATTTCTGCAACCTGGGGTCTCTGGGGTAGTTCAAAATCCGAAACAGACACACACACACACACACACACCCCACAAAATCCCACAAAATGGAAAAGCTATTCCTGTCTGTTCTAATTCAGTCAGAGATCTAAGAATCACACCAAGGGAAGGGAAGAAGATTTATGGTCCACAAGTTCATTCAAATTCAAATTTCATTCAAATTTCCCCCCACTTTTTTGGGTCTATAGCACATTGGAGGGGCACAGTCACTTTGAAGTTGACAATCTCGTCTCCTATATCAACATCCGAAGGCTGAAACCTAGCCGGGGGTGGCGGCGCACACCTGACATCCCAGTACCTGGGAGGCTGAGATGGGAAGATCGCAGGTTCGAGGCCAGCCTCGGAAACTTAGTGAGGCCCTTAGTCACTTAATGAGACCCTGTTTCAAAATAAAATAGAAGAAGGCTGTATCTCAGCGGTAGAATGCCCCAGGGTTCCATCCTCAGTACCAAGAAAAAGAAAATAATAATAATATAAATAGTTGATTTCTGGCTCCTCATTTCTTTTTCATTTTCCTCCCCTCTTTTTTCCACTGATTTTTTTTTATCTCATATTTTTAATTAACTGTGTATGAGGGGCAGAATTAAAAAAAAATTTCCATAAGGAGTTCTTCCCCAAAAATCCCCAGCCTGAGCTATGTGGCACAGATCCTCCAAAACCAAAACTGAGGCATCAATATTTAGTAAAATTCCCTCCGGGTGATTCCCAGGAGCAGATAAGGTTGAGATCCACTAATGAGAGATGCAAACCAAAGTTCCCATTCCTCTGAAGTTCTCCTGACTCCAGTCTGATATACAGAAGAAGACAGAAACCTTTGAATCCTTATTATATATGCGTGCAGCAAATGATCTGGCTCGCAGGAAATTCTGAAGCGATGAGGAAGGAAGCAAAAAAAAAAAATACAAAATAAAATAAAATAAAATAATTTAAAAAATTAACATGAGGAAAATCACCTGTACTCATCATCGCGCTTGTGCATTTTGAAACTTCAGAATTATTGAGCTGTCAAAAAGACGCCAGGGAAAAAAAAAAAAAGAAATAAAACACAACATATGCTCAGCCCTGTAGGGGGAAAGAGTGCGTGACATGTTCCAGGGGAATTTTTTTTTTTGTGGTACTGGGGATTGAACTCAGGGGCATTCTATCTCTGAGCTATACCCCCAGCCCTATTTTTTATTCTTTATTTGGAAACCGAGTCTCACTAAGTTGCGGAGGGCCTCACTAGGTAGCTGAGGCTGGCCGCGAACCCGGATCCTCCGGTTTCAGCCTCCCGAATGCTGGGATTACAAGCGTGCGCCACCACGCCCGGCTGGAATTTTTTTTTTTTCCAGAGGAGATTTCTGGAGAAGAATCCAGATGGCCCGGTGATTTTTGGTAATGTTATGAATGGGGCCAAGATATATATATATATATGTATATATATACATACGTATATATGAATATATATAATATATAATAGAAATATATAATATGTAATTAATATATAACATATGATGTATGATATATAATATAAATATATAATGTAAATATATACTATATAATATATAATTAATATGTAATATATGATATATGACATATAATATAAAATATAAATATA
The DNA here is from genome assembly GCA_004027655.1 of Graphiurus murinus. Classification (NCBI taxonomy): domain Eukaryota; kingdom Metazoa; phylum Chordata; class Mammalia; order Rodentia; family Gliridae; genus Graphiurus; species Graphiurus murinus. The sequence goes on from PVLC010006383.1 coordinate 65,738, forward strand.
TAACATAATATATAATTATTATATAATATATAATATATGCTTTATGATATATAATATATATAAATATATCTATAAATGTGTATGTATATATATATTTTTTCCCTAAATTTGTTATGCTCCTCAGAGGTGTCAACGTTCATTGCATGAAAAAAAAGTTTTGGAGGTTCCTTGGACATTATTCATGATGGATATGTTAGCAGCCAACATAAGCAAGAGAGTGAGCAAGGGGAGGAGGCACCTTATATAGTCTCTGAGGCCACGCCCCCAGCAACTGCTCCTTAGCAACCAAACCCCGCCTCCAACATGGCTGCCACGCCCCCAGTAGCCATTGTTTGGTAGCCAAGCCCCGCCTCCAATATGGCTACCACATCACCAGCAACTGCTCCTTAGCAACCAAGCCCCGCCTCCAACATGGCTGCCCCTCTTCCAGCAACTGCTCCTTAGCAACCAAGCCCCGCCTCCAACATGACTGCCATACCCCCAGCAACCATTCCATTTTATGTCAACATAAGTTCCGACATAAAATTCTTTTAAAGCAAACAGCAAATTGAAGAGGGGGAAAAAATAGTACCTGTTGTTTTTGTTCTGTTCTCTTTGTGAACTCAAATCATGGCATTGGAAACCTGTTGATTTAAAAAAAAAAATATATATATATATATGCTTCAGAATGTATGCTCAGAAGCCTTTAAATAAAGTTGCTGGGGATGTGGCAGCCATGTTGGAGACGGGGCTTGGTTGCCAAGGAGTGGTTGCTGGGGGGCATGGCAGCCATGTTGGAGGTGGGGCTTGGTTGCCAAGGAGTGGTTGCTGGGGGGGCATGGCAGCCATGTTGGAGGTGGGGCTTGGTTGCCAAGGAGTAGTTGCTGGGGGGGCATGGCAGCCATGTTGGAGGCGGGGCTTGCTTGCTAAAGAACAGTTGCTGGGGACGTGGTAGCCATATTGGAGGCAGGACTTGGTTACCAAACAATGGTTACTGGGGGCGTGGCAGCCATGTTGGAGGCGGGGCTTGGTTGCTAAGGAGCAGTTGCTGGGGGCGTGGCCTCAAAGACTATATAAGGTGCCTCCTGCCCTTGTTCTCTCTCTTGTTTCCAGTTTCCCTGATGTGAGAGCAGAGCTCTCGCTCTCTCCATCTCTCTGCTTTTGGTGGCCCTGATCTCCGCACACCTGGTCCAACATAGACTGAAGCCCGAAATCTCCTAAAAAACTGTGAGCATGTAAATATTCCTCCCTCCAAATTGTGTGTTCAGGTCTTTTTTTTTTATAATAGTGGTGAGAATGTTAACTGAGAAAACCATTTTTTTTTTGGACAGTGATAGTGTTTAATAACTGGTAGCTCACTAATGATAATCTGGAGGAAGAACAGAATTTCAGGAATTGGTACTATTATTGTAAATTGCTGAGGTTTCAGAAATCCCTCAAATTTGCAAACTGGAAAACGCCAGGTTATGTTTGTAGAGCACGGAATTCCATGAGGTCATATGATTTAAATATAACAAAGCCCCAAAAGGACCAGGATTCATCGGAAGCCAGGACTGGTGAAATTCAGGGCATTTCTCTTCTTTCTTATCTTTCCAGTTAAAATTCAGGCATGAATTTTCCACACCTAACGGCCTATTCCTCCCCACACATATAAATCAGGCGTGATTATTCTTAAATGGGGATCATCCGGTGTGTGCGTAATCATCGAAATAGACAGCTAAGTAATGGCTCTTGATTAGCAAGACATTGAACAAATACAGAGCAGGGGGAATCAGAGACTGTCTCGGTTCCTTTCGTGCCCGGCGTCCCTGAAATTCAGAGGAACGGGCACATGTGAATAATGATGGTGAGTCAGGATCCAAGGGACTCAGGATTCCTCCTTCCAAAGTATCCTGTCACCAGGGGGAAATCAATAGCCCCAACTTAGGCAAGGCTTACACAAGAAAGGAGACGGGTTATTGAATTTTCCACTCGGAATACCACTCTCCTGCTATTTTTCTCCTGCTTGAATGTAGAGTCGTTTGCAAAACGGTATTGGCGTTGATGTCCCTGGCCATCTTGGGTTTGGATTGTTTACCCGTGGGAGAGGGTAATTGGTTAGAAAGGACATATTTTTTTGGGAAAGGCGATGTCATTTCGCTTTGGCTCATTTTGAAAGAGCAGCCGATGTGAGTTGTGTAATAGGAAGAGTTGTTGCCCGTCATCCGCTCACAGCATCTCGGTGCATTTCCTCCAGCGGCATGTTTAGGAGAAATGGATTTGTAGATGCACGTGTGTCCGGGGGAATCTTAAAGCATATCCATTTTGATACTTAAACTTTAGCGGCATCAAACATAATACTGGAAAAAAAAAAAAAAGAAAACAATCTCCTTCAAATCTGTCCCAATATCAGAAAGCACAGGCTAGCTGTCTGCATATACAAAGCTTATCAATGTTACCCAGAGTTCATACTTATAAAGTGTGTTGTTTTCACAGCACGATAAGTGGGTTCCATTCCCAGGAGTGCAAAAATAAATAAATAAATAAATAAATAAATAAATAAATAAGGAAAGAAATAAAAAGAAAAATAAAAAAATAAAAAAATAAGGAAAGAAAAATGAAAGTAATTTTTTAAAAAAATGTGTTTTTTTTTAAAACTCCAAACTTAACTGAATTTGTGTCGGCTTCACTGGAACTTGGCAATACGTATTTCCGTGGATATTCTATTTGTCCAGAAGTGTTTCCTACATAATTGAAGGTCCACTGCCTCCTATCTACAATCAATCTACAATCTACAATCTACAATCTACAATCAATCTACAATCTACAACCTACAATCAATCTACCATCAATCCCCAGCAACTATTCCTTAGCAACCAAGGCCCGCCTCCAACATGGCTGCCTGGTTTCCTTGAGGGTTAAGGGGGATGTTTGAAATCTAAGCCATAGCCCTGTAGTTTGTACCTCAAATGATGTGACCAGGTTTGTTCTGCTTTCCCAATGGGAACAACTGATCACGGGCCAGAAAGTTCAGAACTGTAAGGCCAAACAAACCTTTTAACCTTATAATACGATCATCTCAGGTGTTTAGTTACAGTAACAGAAAGCTGACGGTTGCAGAATACTGCCCAGACCTGTGGCGTTTCTGAGGGAATCCACCACAAAGAGGAAACCTCTTGCCATCACATTCGCAAAGGAATGTAGGGAAACAGAAAATAAAACGAGTGACCAGTGAATGTCATTTGTATAGGGCAAGTCGGCCACGTTTACCAATGAAATTAATTTAGTGCCGAGCGAGGTGGCGCACGCCTGTCGTCTCAGCACTTGGGAGGCTGAGGCAAAAGGACCACAGGTTTGAGGCCAGCATTTGGCATTTGACGAAGCCCTCAGCAACTTATTGAGACCCTGTCTCAAAATGAAAAAAAATAAAGCAGGGATTAAACCTCTGAGCTCCACCCGCAGGCCTATCTTTATTATTATTATTTTTTTAAATTTTGAAACAGGGTCTCACTAAGTTGTGGAGGCTGGCCTCCAACCTGCAATCTTCTTGTCTCGGCCTCCCAAGTACTAAGATTACAGGCATGAGCCACAAGGCCTGGGACCATGTGGTTATTAATAGCTTTGAATGCTACGTGAATGTTGAGCAAGGTATAAAAATGTGTGCCCTGGATTAAGAAGAAAACTGTTTCCTGGTCACTGTTTTGGGGAATGTTTGGTTGAGGTAAATTGATTTCCAAGAGGATCCTGACTCGAGATATATTGAGGTCTTTCCTGCAAGGTAATGTATGATCAATTCAGAAGCTAAAACACACGTTCATGTTCAGGCTTTACTTTGTATTCCGGCGTTGAGAGCAGCGTGTCATGAAAATTGTGAGTGTTATTAACAGTGTTTAGCAGGAATGGTGACAGGTTTCCGGAGGAAAAGTGAATAAGATAAATGTCTATGTTCTTTTTTTTTTTTTTTAACCACTTGGCTTTTTTTTTTTTTTTTAAAGAAGTGTGGCAGTTTTTTAAATTTATTTTTTAATTTTTAATTTTTTTTTTTGCGGTACTGGGGATTGAACTCAGGGGCATTCTACCTCCGAGCTATACCCCCAGCCCTATTTTTTATTTAATTTATTATTATTATTATTATTATTATTATTATTATTATTATTATTATTATTATTTGCGGTCCTGAGGATTGAACTCAGGGGCATTCTACCTCTGAGCTATACCCCCAGCCCTATTTTTTATTCTTTATTTTGAA
>PVLC010006384.1:24553-41545 GCA_004027655.1 Graphiurus murinus
CCAGCATTCGGGAGGCTGAGACCGGAGGATCCGGGTTCGCGGCCAGCCTCAGCTACCTAGTGAGGCACTCCGCAACTTAGTGAGACTCGGTTTCAAAATAAAGAATAAAAAATGGGGCTGGGGGTATAGCTCGGAGGTAGAATGCCCCTGAGTTCAATCCCCAGTACCGCCAAAAAAAAAACCAAAAAAAAAAAAAAAACAAAAAACTAAAATTTTGCTTCACGAAGGACCCTGTCAAGAGAATGAACAGACAAGCCATAGTCTGGAAGAAAATCTTTATGAAAGACAGATGAAGGACTGTTACTCAATATATATATAAAGAAAGTCCTAAAATTAAGAATATAACCTGATTTAAAAATTGGCCATATACTTTAAGAGACACCTCACCAAAGTAGAGACACGCATGACTCATAAGCATTCGGAAAGATGCTCCATCTTATTTGTCATCAGCCAAATGCAGATTAAAATAACAAGATAACACCTACACACCTATTAGGGCACCCCAAATTCAGAACAGTGATGATACTACATGCTGGCAAGGATGTGGAGCAGCACTAACTCTCATTCATTGCTGGTGGGAATGTAAAATGGTATGGTAACTTTGTAAGACAATTCAGCCACAAAACTAAATATACTGTCACCCTAAGATCCAGCAATTATGCTTCTTGGTATTTACACAAATTAGTTGACAACTTTTGTCTACACAAAACCTGCACACAAATGTTTATATCCATTTTATTAAAAATTGACAAAATTTGGAAACAACCAAGATGTCCGTTAGTAAGTGAATGATAAATTACAGTACATCTGGACACTGTAATATTCAGTGCTATAAAGAAATGAGAGCTATCAAGCCATGAAAAGACATGGAGAAACCTTAAATGCATATGACTAAGTGAAAGCAGCCAATTTGAAAAGGCTACCAACTGAGATTCCAACTGTATGCCATTGCATAATATCTGAGAAACAGGGTGAAAATTTTGCTTTATGTTTCAATTAATGATGAGTCAGTCATGTATAAAATTGTTTTACTTGTGCCTTTCTTGTTTAGATCTGATAGTCAAGTGTATTGGTGAAGAAACCAAGTATGAAAGCATCAGACTTCTATTTGATGGTTTACAGCAGCCAGTACTCAACAAGCAGGTAAAATTCATTAAGTGAGTAGAATAGTATTGCTAAATGACGTAGTAGGGTGTCTGGTATATTATTAGCTGTGTAAGTGACACTGTGCTAAATAAAGGTAATATAATGTAGACATTCAGATAGAAAAAGTGTTTTATTTGTGTTGCTTTTTATTTGCTGATACCTTTTCTCTTTACATAATTAATTTTTACTTTAAAATTAATATACATTGTAGAAATTGTGGGCCAGGCATGGTGGCGCATGCCTGTAATCCCAGTACTTGGGAAGCTGAGACAGGAGGGTCACAGGTTTGAGGCCAGGCAAAGCAATTTAGCGAGGCTCACAGCAACCTAGTGAGACACTATTTCACTTTTGTGTGTGTGTGATACTGGGGATTGAACCCAGGGGCATTCTACCTCTGAGCTACACCTTCCACCCTATTTTATTTTTATTTTGAAATAGGGTCTCGCTAGGTTGATGAGAGTCTCACTACTTGCTGAGGCTGTCCTTCAACCTTCTATTTTCCTGTCTCAGCCTCCCAAGTACTGGGATTATAGACGTGAGCCACCAATCCTGGCTGCGAGATCCTATTTCTTTTTTTTTTTTTTCTGTGTGTGTGTGTGTGGTGTGTGTGTGTGTGTGTGTGTTAGTGTTACTAGGGATTGAACCCAGGGACTTTCTACCTCCAAGCTATGCCCCTAGCCCTACTTTTTACTACTTTTTATTCTTTATTTTGAAACAGGGTCTCACTGAGTTGCAGAGGGCCTCACTATGTAGCTGAGGCTGGCCATGAACCCCAATCCTTCAGTCTCAGCCTCCCAAGTACTGGGATTACTAGCATGTGCTACCACGCCTGGCTTACCCTATTTCAAAACAAAAAAAGGTGGCCTGGGGTTGTAGCTCAGAGGTGGAATGCCACTGTGTTTAATCTCCAATAACAAGAAGGAGGGGAGAAACTGTGAAATATATAGAAAATTCATAAAATAAAGTAAAAATTTGAAGCCGGGCGTGGTGGCGCACGCTTGTAATCCCAGCATTCGGGAGGCTGAGACCGGAGAATCCGGGTTCGTGGCCAGCCTCAGCTACCTAGTGAGGCCCTCCACAACTTAGTGAGACCCTGTTTCAAAATAAAGAATAAAAAATAGGGCTGGGGATGTAGCTCGGAGGTAGAATGCCCCTGAGTTCAATCCTCAGTACCGCAAAAAAAAAAAAAAAGTAAAAATTTTATTTATTTTTATTATTAATTAATTAATTTATTTTGTGGTACTGGGAATGGAACCTAGGAACATTCTACCTCTGAGCTATACCCTCACCCTTATTTTATTCTTTATTTTGAAACAGGGTCTCACAAAGTTGAGAGAGCCTCACAAGTTACTGAGGCTGGCCATGAACCTGCAATCCTTTCTCTGTCTCCCAAGTATTGGGATTACAAGCATGTACCACCATGTCTGGCTAAGTATTTTATTTTATTATTTTTTCCCAACATATTTCTTTTAATTTATTTATTTTTGTGGTACTGGGGATTGAACCCAGGAGCTTTCTATTTCCAAGCTACACCCCTAGCCCTGTAAAAAAAATTTTTTTTGAAGTAGGGTCTCACTGAATTACTGCATGTTGGCCTTGCACCTTTGATCCTCCTGTCTCAGCCTCCCAAGTGCTGGGATTACAGGCGTGTGGCTAAGTATTTTAAATAGCTAATTCTATCACTTAAGTTACATAGAATAACCAGTTAATTTTTTTTTTTTTTTTTTTTTGCAGTACTGGGGATTAAACCCAGGGGCATTCTACCTCCGAGCTACACCCCCAGTCCTATTTTTTATCCTTTCTTTCTGTCTGTCTGTCTTTCTTTCTTTCTTTCTTTCTTTCTTTCTTTCTTTCTTTCTTTCTTTATTTATTTATTTATTGTGTGTGGTACTGGGGATTGAACCCAGGGGCATTCTACCTCCAAGCTATACCCCCAGTCCTATTTTTTATTCTTTATTTTGAAACCGAGTCTCACTAAGTTGCGGAGTACCTCACTAGGTAGTTGAGGCTGGCCGCGAACCCGGATCCTCCAATCTCAGCCCCCCTAATGCTGGGATTACAAGCGTGTGCCACCACGCCCGGCTCTTTATTCTTTATTTTGAAACAGGGTCTCAGTAAGTTGCAGAGGGCCTCACTAAGTAGCTGAGGCTGGCCGAGAACCCCGATCCTCCAGTCTCAGCCTTCCAAGTACTGGGATCACAAGCGTGCGCCTCCACGCCCAGCTACCAGTTAATGTTTTTATGTGTATAGTCTGATATATTTTATTTAGATGTTAATACATTAAGACTTTTATGTTCTAGCCCGGTGTGGTGGTGCATGCTTGTAATCACAGTACTTGGGAGGCTGAGACCGGAGGATCCGGGTTTGAGGCCAGCCTCAGCTACTTAGTGAGGCCCTCGCAACTTACTGAGACCCTGTTTCAAAATAAAGAATAAAAATAGGACTGGGAGCCGGGTGTGGTGGCTCACGCTTGTAATCCCAGCATTTGGGAGGCTGAGACTGGAGGATCCGGGTTCGCGGCCAGCCTCAGCTACCTAGTGAGGGACTCCGCAACTTAGTGAGACTCTGTTTCAAAGTAAAGAATAAAAAATAGGGCTGGGAGTGTAGCTCGGAGGTAGAATGCCCCTGGGTTCAATCCCTGGTACCACCACCAAAAAAAAATATAGGAATGGGGGTGTAGCCAGAGGTAGAATGCCCCTGGGTTCAATACCTGGTACTGCTAAAAAAAAAAAGAATTTTATGTTCTGCAGGTTTCCTTAAAATACTTGACATAAAATTTTTAAAATATATTTAACATAAAAATGGGTTAGGCATAATAATAAAATGTCCATATGCAAACACTTCTATATTCCATACATTTTAAGAATTGGAAATTATTGATACTATCAAATGTACTTTTGTGCTTGTTTCACATTGTCAAACCTATCCTCTACCTCTCAAATCTCGATCTCTGCATGCATAGATAACCATCATCCTGAATTTTGTATTTGTCATTTTAATTGTCTAATGCCTTAAATTTTATTATTATTATTTTTTGTACTCTAGCTTACTTATGTTTTACTGGACATTGTGATACAGGAACTATTTCCAGAGCTTAATAAGGTAACTGAAAAGCTATAACGCTATTTGTTATTCTTTTAATAGTATATTTATATTTATTTTAATTAGGAACACAAAAGTTATGAAAACCCTTGTGACTGTGATGCTTTAAAAATTGATAAATCTCAGCCAGGGGTACTGGTGCACACTTAATCCCAGTACTTGGGAGGTTGAAAAAGGAGGATCTCAGGTTCAAGGACAGCCTCAGCCATGTTGGAAGACTCTCAGTAACATAGTGAGACCCTGATTCAAAACAAAAAATAGAGCTGGGCGTGGTGGTTCATGCTTGTAATCCCAGCATTTGGGAGGCTGAGACCAGAGGATCCGGGTTTGTGGCCAGCCTCAGCTACTTAGTGAGGCCCTCCGCAACCTAGTGAGACCGTGTTTCAAAATAAAGAGTTAAAAAAAAAATAGGGCTGGGAGTATAGCTTGGAGGTAGAATGCCCCTGAGTTCAATCCCCAGGACCACAAAAATACATACATACATGCATGCATACATACATACATAAATATATAAATAAATACATAAATAAAAATTTTAAAAAGCTGGAGCCGGGCGTGGTGGCTCACGCTTGTAATCTCAGCATTCGGGAGGCTGAGACCAGAGGATCCGGGTTCGCGGCCAGCCTCAGCTACCTAGTGAGGCACTCCGCAACTTAGTGAGACTCGGTTTCGAAATAAAGAATAAAAAATAGGGCTGGGGGTATAGCTCGGAGGTAGAATGCCCCTGAGTTCAATCCCCAGTACCGCAAAAAAAAAAAAAAAAAAAAAAAAAAGCTGGAAAGTTGGGCATGGTGGCACATACTTATAATCCCAGTACTTGGGAGGTTGAGACAGGAGGATCACAGGTTTGTGGCCAGCCTCAGCAACTTAGTGAGACCCTGTTTCAAAATGAAGAATAAAAATAGGGCTAGAGGTGTAGCTTGGAGGTAGAATGCCCCTGGGTTATATCCCTACCACCAAAAAAAAAAAAAAAAATTTTTTAAAAACCTCAACAAATGGCTTTTTATATTTTCTTTACTCAGTGTGCCCAAATGTGGAGTGGATTTCGGTGGACAGGACCTGATTAGCCTCTGCTTTGACTTCATCCCTTGCTAATTATAAACAGAAGGGACCCTTTACAGATTCATAATCCCCTAAGGCAAATAGATAAGACCCTTTACAGTCTTCACAGAGGAAGGTAGAAGCTTAGCATTAGAATGGGCCAAACTCTTCTGTAGTCATCTGCAGCACTTGAGTATTTTTTGAAGCAATTGAATTTATGAACCCAAGGGCACAAAATGAATTGGAAATAGTATGTAGTGATATTATTGTTATATTTAGAGAATTTTGAGTTTTGAACAAAGATTTAAGCCATTATTTTCTTTTTCTTTTTTCTTTTTTGTGGAACTGGAGACTGAACCCAGGACATTCTACCTCCAAACTACACCCCCAGGCCTAATTTTTATTCTTTATTTTGAAACAAGGTCCCACTGAGTTGCAGAGGGCCTCACTAAATGCTGAGATTCTCCAGTCTGAACCTCCCAAATACTGGACTTACAAGTATGCGCCACCACACCGGCCAAGCCATTGTTTTCTGTTACTATTTTTTGACTAAGCTCTTTGGTTGAATGATGAAAACTATTATTCAAGGCTATGATATTATAATGAAATGTCACTTTTGTAGAAAGACAAAACCAAATATAGACTCTTATTATAATCTTTCAAATTTTAGTAATGTTAAATTTATTTTTTATTTTTATTTATTTATTTATTTATTTATTTATTTATTTATTTATTTATTTATTTTGCAGTACTGGGGATTGAACTCAGGGGCATTCTACCTCCGAGCTACACCCCCAGCCCTATTTTTTTAATTCTTTATTTTGAAACTGAGTCTCACCAAGTTGTAGAGTGCCTCATTAGGTAGCTGAGGCTGGCCGCGAACCCGGATCCTCTGGTCTCAGCCTCCCGAATGCTGGGATTACAAGCGTGCACCACCACGCCCGGCTAAATTTATTTTTTAAAAAGGGTGGCAACTATAGGAATTTTATGTTCAGTGACATTTGATTGAATACCAAGAAACCTTTAACTGTGAGATTTTTGTCAGGTCACTATATGTTACCATTTTGTCTTCTCTAAAACATATTATCTGTTGTATATGGTGGAAAAATTATTTGAGTTTACTATATGTATATAAAACTATATAAAATTAGAATTTAATACACTAGAGAATTTATACAATTCATAAATGAGCCGTATTTTATTGTCTTTTATTAAATTGATTTATTTTTACTTTAGGTACAAAAGGAAGTTTCCTCCATGACATCGTGGATGTAAACATTTGGATTTGATATAGAATAACCAGTTGAAATTTCTTCTGTAGTAGTGTAATAGAAATGTACTTTTTTTCTCTTTTGTATATCTTTGTATATATCATGTACTTCAGTGTCTGAAATTTTGATTATTTTTCTTCTAATAAAGTCTAACAAACTTAATAATGATTGAGTTTTATACCTTTTTTTTTTGGTGGTGGTGGTAGTGGTGGTGGTGGTAGTGGTGGTGGTGGTAGTGGTGGTGGTGGTAGTAATGGTGCTGGGGATTGAACCCAGGGTCTTCTGCATACTAGGTGGGCACTCTACCAACTGAGCAACAACTCTAGCCTCCACTTATTGTCAGCTTTTAAAGAGAAAATTCATAATCCCCTAAGGCAAATAGATAAGACCGATAATATTTGTATCATATCACTTTGAAAATAATTATGTTGCTAGGCATGGTACCACAGACGTGTAATCCCCATACTTGAGAGGCTGAGACAAGAGGATCCCAGGTTTGCGGACAGCCTCAGCAACTTAGACCCTCTGCAACTTAGTGAGAACCTTTTTCAAAAATAAATAAATAAAAAGAATAAAATAGGGCTGGGGATGTAGCTTGGAGGTAGAATGCTCCTGGGTTCCACCCCCAGTATCACCAAAAGAAAAAAAAATTATTTATTTATTTATTTTTGCAGTACTGGGGATTGAACCCAGGGGCATTCTATCTCTGAGCTTCACCCCCAGCCCTATTTTTTATTCTTTATTTTGAAACAGGATATCACTAAGTTTCAGAGAGCCTTACTAAGTAGCTGAGTCTGGTAGTGAACCTGCGATCCTCCTGTCTCAGCCTCCCAAGTACTGGTATTACAAGTGTGTGCTACCATGCCTGGCAAAAATTATGTTTAGTGTGTACAAAAAGAAGTAAGATCTGACTTGATTTCTGATTTATAGTGTTAATACATTTTAGTAGATTCGCTTTTCTTTTTTCCCCTGCTACCGATTTTTTAATAATATAGAGAATTTCTTCTTATTCTTGCTGAGTGACTGATAAGCAATAGTCCTGTTCTCTGTGAAGACTGAATACTTATAGATTATTTATGATTGTGTGATTATAACTGAGTTGCTCTAAATTGTATGTTACTGTATTCCAAAAGCTCCTATGTACAATTTATTTATTTTTTTTTTTTGCGGTATTGGGGATTGAACTCAGGAGCATTCTACCTCCGAGCTATACCCCTAGCCCTATTTTTTATTCTTTATTTTGAAACCGAGTCTCACTCAGTTGTGGAGTGCCTCACTAGGTAGCTGAGGCTGGCCGCGAACCCAGATCCTCTGGTCTCAGCCTCCTGAATGCTGGGATTACAAGCGTGTGCCACCACGCCCGGCTTCTCCTATGTACAATTTATACAAGGAGATTTTTGGTTTGTTATTGTAGAAGTTCATGGAGTTTAGCAAACTTAATAATCTCTTCAAACAAAAGTATGAAATTTACTTTATTTCCTGAGGAAAGTTAATTTAAAAGATTATTTTTGAGCTAGGTATGGGGCCACATGCCTGTAATCCTGAGACAGAGGATCACAGGTTCAGATCCGCCTCAGCAACCTAGTGAGACCCTATTTTATTTTATATTTATTTAGTAGTAGCTATACCCCAGTCCTAATTTTTATTCTTTATTTATTTTATTTATTTATTTATTTTTGCGGTACTGGGGGTTGAACTCAGGGGCATTCTACTTCCGAGCTATACTCCCAGTCCTATTTTTTTTATTCTTTATTTTGAAACAGGGTCTCATTAAGTTGCGGAGTGCTTCACTAGGTAGCTGAGGCTGGCCTCAAACCCGGATCCTCTAGTCTCAGCCTCCCAAATGCTGGGAGCGTGCACCACCACGCCCAGCTCTTATTCTTTATTTTGAGACAGGGTCTCACTAAGTTGCGGGGGGCCTCACTCAGTAGCTGAGGCTGGCCACGAACCTGCGGCCCTCGTGTCTTAGCCTCCCAAGTACTGGGATTATAAACATGTGCCACCATGCCCAGCAGGAACCTATTTTAAAACAAAAAATACTCTAGGTATGGTGGCGCATGCCTGAAATCCCAGTATTTGGGAGGCTGAGACAGTAGGATTGCAGGTTCGAGGACAACCTCATCAAGTAGGGAAACTCTCATCAACCTAGCAAGACCCTGTTTCAAAATAAAACTAAAAACATAGGACTGGGATGTAGCTTGGAGGTAGAATGCCCCTGAATTCAATCCCCATTACCAAAATAAAACAAAAAGTAAAAAGGTCTGGGAGTGTAGCTTGGAGGTAGAATACCCCTGGGTTCAATCCCAGTAACTAACACACACACACACACACACACAACCAAGATTATTTTTGAAGATTCAATGTCCAGAATTCTACTTGATTCTTTTTTTTTTTTTTTTTTCGGTACTGGGGATTGAACTCAGGGGCGTTCTACCTTCCAGCTATACCCCCAGCCCTATTTTTTTTTTTTTTCTTTATTTTGAAACCGAGTCTCACTAAGTTGCAGAGTGCCTCACTAGGTAGCTGAGGCTGGCCGCGAACCCGGATTCTCCGGTCTCAGCCTCCCGAATGCTGGGATTACAAATGTGTGCCACCACACCCGGCTCTCTACTTGATTCTACTTGGAATTCCTTGCCGTGTTATACTTGTTTCTTTGAAATATATTTTCTTTGAAATATATTTCTTGAAATATATTTCTTTGAAATGTATTTGTCAAGCATTTTAAACCAGTCATGATGGCACCCATCTGTAGTTCCACTTGGGAGGCTGAAGCAGGAGGAATATAGATTTGAGATCAGCCTCAGCAACTTAGTGACAGCCTGTTTCATAACAAAAAATAAAATTGGGCTGGAGTGTAGCTCAGAAGTAGAACACACCTAGGTTTAATCCCTAGTATTGAAAAAAAAATTGTTTTGGAGTATTTTATATTTGGTTACTGGTTGTAGTCCTAGTTCATTCAGATTCAGAATGTATTACTTACTTACTGAATTTCAACTATATATTAGAAAGCTGAGTAAGATGGGAACTCTCAATATAATTTGGAAAACTAACACATTTTTAATTATACTATTCATTTTTCCCCAAGATTTCAAAAAATAACTTGTTAGGTGTTACAAATTTTTGAAAAGGCTTTATTAATAGTTCTGTTATCTTTTTAAATACTTGAAAGCTCTAAAATATGTACACCTTTCTGTGAATCAGTGGTTTAATATCAAGCCTTAAATACTTATTAATTTCTCAGGGATGGGAGCTAGAGGGAATTAATCAGGCCAACTTCACATTTTTTTTTCACATTTTTAAAATAATTTTATTAGTGCATTGCAATTAAGCATCATAGTAAGGTTCCATGTGATACAGACAGACACACACACAGCTCTTGTGGTGCTTCCCTTACAGGCCACCCAGTGCCCCCGTCCCTTCCCAGTCCATGTTAGTGAAATATCTCTCATTGTCAATGAAGTATGACCATTTTTACATGTTTATGGTTCATTCTTGTTATCTCTGCTCTTTATGCCTTTTTTTTCTTTTTCTTTTTTTAAAAATTTTATTGGTGCATTGTAATCATACATCTTTGTTAGGTACATGCACATATTTCTCATTTAACCCTTCCCCAATTCCCGCCTTACTCCATCCCCCCTCACTCCTTCTCAAGTTCAGTTTACTGATTGACTTTGATATGTTTATGAAAGTACATCAAGAGCATTAGAGTGTTCTCCCTGCCCCCACCCCATCACCTTCAGTTAAGTCACCTTCGTGGCTCATCTAAGGTTTTGTTTCTCTTTTGTCTAGAGCCCCTCTTATGTTCCACTTTCTTCCTAGTTTCCACATTTTAGGGAGAGCATACGATTTTTTTACTTTAGTAACTGACTAATCTCACCTAGCATAATGTTGTCCAGTTCCATCCATTTTCTTGCAAATGACATGATTTTGTTTTTCTTTATGGCTAAAATTCCATTGTGTACATATCCCATAGTTTTGTAATCCATTCATCTGTTGATGGACATCTTGGCTGGTTCCATAGTTTGGCAATTGTAAATTGTGCAGCTATAAACATAGATACACATGCACCAGTCTGATAGTTTGGTTCCAACTTCACATTTAAATTGATAACATTTTAGCTGGGCATGGTGGCACATGTTTGTAATCCCAGTACTTGGGAGACTGAGACAGGAGGATTACAAATTCATGGCCAGCCTCAGCTACTTAATAAGGCCCTCCACAACTTAGTGAGACCCTGTTTCAAAATAAAGAATAAAAAATAGGGCTGGGAATGTAGCTCAGAGGTAGAATGCCCCTGAGTTAAATCCCCAGTTCTAGGGAAAAAAAAAAAAAAATGATAGCATTTTGAACATTACTTAAAATGTAATGGATGAACTGAAAAAGTAAAATTTGTTACAACTTTTTAAATACACTCCTCACCTATTCTTCTTTAAATTGTGATATTGTTTAGAAGAGAAAAAGTTATTAGGGTCCTGGTTGGGTTTGCCATAACAGAATACCATAGACTGGGTAGCTTATACCACAGAAATTTGTTTCTCAGAGTTCTGGAGTCTTTAAAGTCCAAGATAAAGGTTCCAACAAGGTAAGTTCCATTCTGAGACCTATTCCCTTGGCTTGTAGCTGGCTACCTTCTTTTTACATGACCACATGATTTCTTTGTGCATGCATTGAAAAATCTTCCTCTCCTTATAAGGTCACCAATCCTGTTGGATTAGAGTCCCATCCTTAAGAGCTCTTTTCCTAAATTACCTCCAGAAAGGCTCCGTCTCCAAATATAGTCACATTGGGAGTTATGTTTCCAACATATGACTTAGAGGACACAATTCAGTCTATAGCAATGGGTAGACTATTTAAAGGAAATGTGATACATAAGTCTATTCATACAAAATTGGCAAATCATTCATATTATAAAAGGCAAAAGGAAGCCGGGCGTGGTGGCGCACACTTGTAATCCCAGCATTCGGGAGGCTGAGACTGGAGGATCCGGGTTCGCGGCCAGCCTCAGCTACCTAGTGAGGCACTCCACAACCTAGTGAGACTCGGTTTCAAAATAAAGAATAAAAAATAGGGCTGGGGGTATAGCTCGGAGGTAGAATACCTCTGAGTTCAATCCCCAGTACCGCAAAAAAAAAAAAAAAAAAAAGGCAAAAGGAACTAAAAAGCAATCCCTGTTGTTTGCCAAGCAGTTTTTATACAGCATCACATTTTATCTTTACAGTAGCTATGAGATCATATTAAGCCTTTCTTAAAAGTTAAGGATATTGGGGGCAGAGGGAACTGGGAAGATAGAATTCAAACTTAGATTCCTCTAGTCTTCATGTTCTTGTTACAGTTGCACTATGAAGAGCTTTGGTTTCCAAAAACAGTTATTCTCTGGTTCTTTTTTAAAAAGTGTATTCCTCTGAAGCAGAGTCTCGTGAGTTTAGCAAGCCCTTGTTTTAAAATAAAAAATAAAAAGGGGTTGAGATGTAGTCCAGAGGTAGGTTCAGCCTTTAGTAAAGATACACACACACACACACACACACACACACACACACACACACATACCAGTATACTCCCCTGGGTTTTTTTTGGGGGGGGGGGGGGGGGTGTACTGGGGATTAAATCCTGGGGTGTTCTACCTCCAGGCTACATCCTTATCTCTTACTTTGAAAGAAGGTCTTACTAGGTTGCTGAGAGCTTCATTAAATTGCTGAGGCCAGTTTTGAACCTGTGATTCTCCTGTCTCAGCCTCCCAAGTACTGGGTTTACCGGCTTGTGCCACCACACCTAGCATGAAGAACACATTTTTGGTTTTTTGTGGTATGGGGGATGGAACCCAGCAGTATTCTACCTCAGAGCTACACTCTTAGCCTTTTTGTTATTCTTTATTTTGAAACAGGGTCTCACTAAGTTTCTGAGGCTAGCCACAAACTTGTGATCCTCCTGTTTTAGCCTCCCAAATCCTGGGATTATAAGCGTGCACTACCACACCCAGCATAAAGAACACATTTTAAGATGTGTTTATACAAATGAAACTTAGTGTTTCTGGTTGGGGAAATACAGTGAAGTTAAATACCAGATGAGAAAACACTTTGAAATTTATAAAAGACTGTAAAGATTGTGTTATCATTCTAGTTTACTTATAGATAGAAGATTCTCCAAATGGTTAAAAGCAAGCATTTAACTTACTGTGTATTGACTTGTTAAAAATTATTAGATTTTATACAGTAAATATATAAACAGAAATCAGAGTTTCCCACTGTTGTTCTAAGCAAACATTATGATATATGCACACATTGCAATTTCAGATATAGTCAACATCAGATTAAATGAATAAATATGTCTTTTTAGTCTGTTGTACTTCCATTTCAAAGAATATGCTGTCTATCTTATGTATCCAGTTATTTCTTCAGCCATACTAGATAGACAGTGGAGAAGTCTTTAACCTGAGGCCCTTGGGCCCTTAAAATATTGTTAAATCCTTTTTTCACTCTTTTTGTTGTTAATTTGATACTATCATATTTATATCAAGTTTTATTATTGAGCTATTTCATTCTAGATCATGTGCATGGTCGTGTTCTTTGTTTTGCAGTACTGGGGCTTGAACTCAGGGGTATTCTACCTCCGAGCTATACCCCCAGCCCTATTTTTTATTCTTTATTTTGAAACCGGGTCTCACTAAGTTGCGGTGTACCTCACTAGGTAGCTGAGGCTGACCTCGAACCCGAATCCTCCGGTCTCAGCCTCCCAAATGCTGGGATTACAAGTGTGTGCCACCACGCCCGGCTGCCTGGTTGTGTTCTGATAACCCTTATTTACCTGGAGCAATGGCAGCCAGCATTTGGCTCTCAGGCCATAGTTTGCTAACCCTTGATGCAGGACAAAAGCAGGAGAAAAAAAGGAATACCACTGAAAGAAGACAGCTCTCCTTGGAGAAAGCCTTTTAGTTGCAGAGGAGTTAAGTCAAACTGCTCAACATAACGAAATAAAAGGAGTGTTTTATTGAGGTAGAAAGGTTATTTTCTTAATCATTCTCCAGAGGAGTATGCTAGAGAAAGAAGCTTGTGGAACTTTGGTAAGAGAGTGGAATGTGTCAGAGAAGTATGAGAGAAGCAATTATGTGTGATTTAGTGATTTTATTCAGCAGTGTTTATTAAGCATCCACTGTATGCCAGGTAGTTTTGAATTCTACAAATATGTTTGTGTATCTCTGATAAACCCACATTCAAACTGAGGGAGACACAATAAAACAGAAGTGGTATAGTATTTTAGAAAGTAATAGGTTCTCTTTCCTGCCTAAATTTTCTTCCTTCTACTCTACCTCATCACTAGTACTTGGGAGGCTGAGACAGGAGGATCCGGGTTCATGGCCAGTCTCAGCTACTTAGTGAGGACCTTGCAACTTTGTGAGACCCTGTTTCAAAATAAAGAATAAAAAATAGGACTGGGGATGTAGCTGGGAGGTAGAATGCCCCTGGGTTCAATCCCCAGTACTGAAAAAAAAATGCAAAATAAGCCGGGCATGGTGGCACACACTTGTAATACCAATACTTGGGAGGCTGAGATAGACAGATCATAGGTTTGAGGATAGCCTCAGCAACTTGATGAGGCCCTCCACAATTTAGCAGGACCTTGTTTCAAAATAAAAAATAAATTGGAATTCAGGCATGGTGGTGCATGCTTGTAATCCCAGCATTTGGGAGGCTGAGATGGGAGGATCCGGGTTTGAGGCCAGCCTCAGCTACCTAGTGAGGCCCTCTGCAACTTAGAGAGACCCTGTTTCAAAATAAAGAATAAAAAATAGGGCTGGGGGTATAGCCCGGAGGTAGAATGCCCCTGAATTCAATCCCCAGTACTGCAAAAAAAAAAAAAAAAAAAAAAAAAAAGGGAAAGTAATAGGTTCTCAAGAAAAATGAACTAGGAAGGGAAATAGAATGGTATTGGTGAAGGGTTGTAATTTTAAAACATGACCTGGAAGCCTGGTGTGGTGGCTCATGCCTGTAATCTCAGTACTTAGGAGTCTGAGACAATAGGATTGCAGGTTTGAGGCCAGGCTCAGAAACTTAGACACTTCAAAAATAAAAAATAAAAGGGTTAGGGATGTAGCTTGGAGATAGAATGCCCCTGGGTTCAATTCCTAGTACAAAAAAAAAAAAAAAAAAAAAAAAAAAGTGACCTGGAACATTGAAGTAAAGGCCTGAAGGAAGTGAAAAAGCAGACCATGCAGGTATCTGGGCTATGATCCAAGTGGAGGAAGAGCAAGTTGAAAGTTTCAGTGGGACTGCACCTGCTGTGTAGGAAGAGTAGCATGGTAACGGTGGTGGGGCGGGGGAGGGTGGTGCAGTCACGGTTCATGGGAGAAGACAGAGAAATGGGAAATCAGATCACAAAGGCTTTGCACAAGGCCCTTGTCATTGTCCTTTTTACTTGGAAAGGTTTTGAGCAGATGAACATGATCTTACCCAGATGTCACTGCCTTATGATTTTTCAACTTTGCAGTGGTACAAAAGTGATATCCATACCTCTAATTTTGAATTTTGATGTTTTCAGTAATAACTATGTGATACAATACTCTCTCAAGATGCTGGGAAGTGGCAGCAAGTCTTAGCTTCACGTGATCAGGAAAACAACCAACCAGTACTTCAGTGTACTGTGTTTCTAAACTATGATGTTTGTAGGTTAAGTGTGTTAAATGCATTTTCAGCCTAAAATAGGTTATTGGAACATAACCCCATTGTAAATCAGGAACTGTCTGTAAAGCCAGGTGTGGTGGTGCACACTTGTAATCCCAGTATTTGGGAGGCTGAGACAGGAGGATCACAAGTTTGAGGACAGCCTAATCAAGTAGTGAGACTCATCAACCTAGCAAGACTTTGTTTCAAAATAAAATAGGGCTGGGGATGTCACACTCAGAGTTAGAATGCCCCTGAGTTTAATCCCCAGTACCAAAAAACCCCAAAAAAACAAAGAACAAAAAAAACCTAACAATCACATTGGCTGCTGTGTTGAGAAGACAAACTAAAACAGACTAAAAAATGGAGCAGAAGTAGAGACATGGTGCTCTCTGTTGAAGTAATTCAGATGAGATGACAGTGAATTGGAGGAGGCTAGTATTTGTGGAGTTGTTGAGAAGTTGAAGTCTGAGTATTTTTAAAAGTTGGGCAACAGGATTTACTAGTGGATAGGATGTGAGTTTAAGAAAAAGGGCAGCTAGAGATGACCCCAGGGTTTGGCCCGAGCAATAGGAAGGATGAAGGGTCCATTATAATAAGAAAGGTTGTAGCTAGCACATGTTATATAGGGAAGATCATTAATTTATTTTGGGAGATGTAACATTTGAGATGCCTTTTAAACATCCCAGCTAGAGATGTCAGATAGGCAGATGTCTTTGTGAGTCTAGAATTCAGGGGAATAATCCAGGTGGGGAATCAACATTTAGTAGTCATCAACATACAGATGTAAAATAATGAAACTAGATGAGATCATCAGGAGATTAAGTGTAAGTAAAAAAGAGATTGGTCAGAGGACTTTGCCCTGCTTCACATTAAGGGCCTGGGGTAGGGACTTCTATGGGTTTGACCAATGCTGCTTAGGAACGTCAATATCTTACATCGAGTTTGGGGTCTTTGTTTTCATAATGCCTCTACATCAAAGCTTTACTTTACTACTACACCTTTATGCTAGCTCCTCTTGGGAGGGAAGTGAATCCTATATCCCTATTTTGGGACAATGTATAGTGGAGAAAACTCGTACATCACTGGAGGAGTGGTAATGAGGTTACCTGAAGAGATTGCAGAGAAGCCCTGAGCAGCTTAGACAAGTATGTGTCAACCAGGACATGGAAGCAAGTTCCAGGAACTCTCATAGGTTGAGAGAAGGTGGCCAAGTTATTTTATATGGAGATTAACTTAAAAAGTAGCTCAAAAGTCAAATTTCTAATGCGGAGCCCACTTCTATTAACCTGGCAGAAACAGCTAAGACATTTGTAGTTCGGCTTCAAGCCTTGGTCACTACCTGGTCCTCATTTACCTCTTTGCTAGGAGGAGTTATCGTAGCAACAGCAATAGTCATTCTAGGTTGTACACCTTGTGATCAATGCCTATGTTAATATATGAGCAGATTTACATGGAATAAAAATGCAAGCACTGCCTCGCACAGGGCCTGGTAGTCAATGACAGGTTTGATTTTCTCAGGGCAAATCAACCTAAGACAGGGCTCATTGAATGACTCATCGAGACCCCACGACGGGTAAGATTAAGCACCTGGTAGGAAACGACTTAAGACAGGCACAGTCCTTCATGCATTTTAAAATAAAAACGGGGGAGTTGTGGGAGCCCAGCTGGGCCCTTTCCCCCCTGGCAGTTGCTATCTGCATATATGAGCAATTATACTGACTCTTCTGCTATGGCTACATTGGTGTCTTGAAGTCTGGAGATTGCCCCTAGGATGA
>PVLC010006384.1:41645-70148 GCA_004027655.1 Graphiurus murinus
CCTACTTCTTGGAAAGTAAAGATATGACCCTAAAGGAGTATGGTTTTATGACTCTAGAAAGTTTGCTTTACCAGGCTATGTTAAGAATGTGGGCTATACGTGTAAAACGAAGAAGTGGTGCTATTTGTGATCTGACAATGATTGATATGTCATAAATGTCTATGTAACCCTGTTGTACTCAAGAAATGTATAAAAAAATTCATGCTGAAAAAAATAAATAAATAAATTTTAAAAAAAAGAAAGAAAAAGGAAAAAAAACAAGTCAAATTTCACTTTTAAGGAAATATATTTTAGATAATTTTCGGCAGCTTGTCAGATCCTTTTTCATTATTGGTCTCCACATAAGCTCTGTAATCAAGAGATATCAGTAGGTTCAATATCTCTTGTGGAGGGTAAGTGTATAAGAGATGCAGCTGTAAGCCGGACATGGTGGCACACACTTATAATCCCAGCATTTGGGAGGCTGAAACTGGAGGATCCGGGTGCGTGGCCAGCCTCAGCTACCCTAGTGAGGCACTCCGCAACTTAGTGAGACCCTGTTTCAAAATAAAGCATAAAAAATAGGGCTGGGGGTGTAGCTCGGTGGTAGAATGCCCCTGAGTTCAATCCCCAGTACCGCAAAAAAAAAAAAAAAAAAAAAAAGAAATGCAACTATGTGGACACTGACACATATAATTAAGGCTGTGATGGTCAGATGAGCTGAACACAGAAGTAAAGGATGGCATTACTAAAGCATCGGGGTATGTTGAATTGTTCCAAGTGCTTGTAACTAGGTGTTTTCATTTTTCTATTGATTATACATTGAAGACATTCATGTAGTCTTAAGTAGAATAATGATCTCTTTCACAAATGATGCAGATTCATGTTAATTTTTTTTTTTTTTTTTTTTTTTTTGCGGTACTGGGGATTGAACTCAGGGGCATTCTACCTCCAAGCTATACTCCCAGCCCTATTTTTTTATTCTTTATTTTGAAACAGGGTCTCACTAAGTTGCAGAGTGTCTCACTAGATAGCTGAGGCTGGCCGTGAACCCAGAAACTCTGGTCTCAGCCTCCCAAATGCTGGGATTACAAGCATGCGCCACCACGCCCAACTCAATTAGTATTTCTAATAAATACTTTTCTCCCTCTGTTAGGCACCTCTGGCATTAGTCTGAGGTCTAGTACCTGATGGAGATTGCATTGTCCTGGGACAGATGGGGGTGGAGTGGAGCAGTGATCAGCTGGCTCTCCAAGACATGTGCAGCCTATGTCATCTGTGCTGCAGTTCCAGAGAACAGCATTACTGAGGTGGCATTATTTGTTCATTATGACTTTTATCCTGCAGTAGTATCTGGGATTTCTGATTTTATAACCTTATCTTTTTAGTTTTACCCAGAGATTGATTTTCAATGAGGAATAAGGCAAGACTAGATGAAGAAAAGTTGAACAGAGTAATAATACATTTGTGTAGTAGATGGGCAGGAATGATTATAAACACTTGTTAGTTACCACACAAAATTTAAGATCACAAAATCAAAGTTTCACAGTATGTTGAGTTATGTGATGTTTTTAGGAACATTATTTGTATTAGTGCTGATATGTAAATTGTGATTTTTACCAGTAAAATAAAATGCTTATTCTTAGAGGTTAGATCTAAAAGAAAGAAAAAGAATTAACATCCAATTAAAAACATCAAGCTTAATTAAAATTTTTGTTTTTCATTGTAAAATAATACCTTGAAATATCTTTTTTTTTTTTTTTTTCTTTTTTGGTACTGGGGATTGAACTCAGGAGCATTCTACCTCCGAGCTAGACTCTCTCAGCCCTATTTTTTATGCTTTATTTTGAAACAGAGTCTCACTAAGTTGCGGAGGGCCTCACTAAGTAGCTGAGGCTGGCCACGAACCTGGATCCTCCAGTCTCATTCTCCCAAATGCTGAGATTAGAAGCGTGCACTAGCCGGGCGTGGTGGTGCACGCTTGTAATCCCAGCATTCGGGAGGCTGAGACCGGAGGATCCGGATTCGTGACCAGCCTCAGCTACCTAATGAGGCACTCTGCAACTTAGTGAGACACAGTTTCAAAATAAAGAATAAAAAATAGGGCTGGGGGTATAGCTCGGAGGTAGAATGCACCTGAGTTCAATCCCCAGTACCACACACACACACACACACACCACAAAAAAAAAAAAAAAAAAAAAAAAAGAAGCGTGCACTACCACGCCCAGCTACCTTGAAATATTTTAAGGGCTTATTTCATTACACAAATTATTTACTTAAGAAAAAAAGAAAGCCGGGTGTGGTGGCGCATGCTTGTAATCCCAGCATTCGGGAGGCTGAGACCAGAGGATCCAGGTTCTCGGCCAGCCTCAGCTACCTAGTGAGGCACTCCGCAATTTAGTGAGACCCTGTTTCAAAATAAAGAATAAAAAATAGGGCTGGGGGTGTAGCTCGGAGGTGGAATGCCCCTGAGTTCAATCCCCAGTACCGAAAAAAAAAAAAAAAAAAAAGGCTGACGTGAATTTGTCACTCAGGCTTGTGTCTTTATGAAAGATGTCTTGGGCTTTAACCAGCTCAGATGATTAGGTGTTCCCATGTGGGTGGAGGTACAGAGATAGTCCTGGCCTTTCTGTTAGCTGTAACAGAGGCAAGCCTAATCACACCGCAGCGGGGTCTGGAACCTGCAGTGCAGGACTGTGTACTTAGAGTGCTCCTGGAGCGGGATTTCTGCAATGTCTCATTACAGTCCCATTCTAAGGCCTGCTCTTCACACTTCTTGGTAATTCTGGGAACTAATAAACTTCTGAAATTATCTCTGCTTACATTGTTGGTTTTACAACCACCTATTCTAATGAATAATGAGCCTACCAAGGCCTTGCTTGGACTTCTAGGATCTGGAATTTTGAGACAATACATTTCTGTCATTTAAGCCACCCGGTTTGTGATGGCAGCCCAGGAAATTGATACGAATAAAGCTAACTTTTCCCAATCTTGGCAAGCAGTTATGGTTGCTTGACAAGCCATATGTCCATGAGATTGTCCCTGAGGGAACAATTTTTTCTAAAGACAACTATCAGCAGCCTAAACTGTCTTCTAAGAGACTAGCCTACTTTTTGTGGCAACCTGCTGAAGGTGTTACTGGGATGGTCAGAATATTTGCATCCCCCCAAGATTCAGTATGTTACTAATAGCCAACATGGGGGTGTTAGGAGGTTGGGCCTTTGGGAGGTGCTAGAGCATGAGAGCTCGGCCCTCATGAAGAGGATTGATGGCCTTTTCTTAAGAGGGACAGCCAAGTTGGCTTGTGTCCACTGTGCTTGCACATCGTCAGCGCCATCTGTGAACCAAGAAGCAGGCCCATCACCAGATGCCGACCTTGGACTTCCCAGCCTCTGGAACTATTGTTTATAAGCTACTCATTCTGTGGTTTTTTGTCACATAGCCACACAGACTAAGAAAGTTACTAAATGTCTTTAATTTTTTATTAACTCCAAGTGGTTTTAATGTGGCTGATAGAGGTGTAACAAAATTGGCCTACTGCATTATCAGAATGCTTGAGAAAGATCCTTAGGCATATGGCCAGTTCAGATAAGTTAATTAAAATCTACAATACTAATTTGAACATTTTATTTTCAGAAAATCAAGTACAGGCCTCAAAACCATTTCTGTTAGATTGTGTACATCAAAACCAGAAAATTAAGCTGGGCGTGATGGCGCACGCTTGTAATCCCAGCATTTGGGAGGCTGAGACTGGAGGATCCGGGTTCGCGGCCAGCCTCAGCTATCTAGTGAGGCACTCTGCAACTTAGTGAGACTCGGTTTCAAAATAAAGAATAAAAAATAGGGCTGGGGGTGTAGCTCGGAGGTAGAATGCCCCTGAGTTCAATCCCCAGTACCGCAAAAAACAAACAAACAAACAAACAAAAAAACCTCCAGAAAATTAGTAGTCTTCCTTAAAAAAAATTTTTTTTCCTGCTAAAAAATTGCATGCATTTTTCTTCTCATTTTTGGACTGGAAGGGTTAACAGAGGGCATGGCGCTTATGATAAAGGGAAATACCAGTGAAAAATCAATGGTCAAAGAGGTTTGTTTTGTTGTTGTTTGGGTTTTTTTTTTTTTTTTTTTTTTTTTTTTTTTTTTTTTTTTTTTTTTTTTTTTTTTTTTTTTTTGCAGTACTAGGGATTGAAGCTGGGGGCATTCTACCTCCGAGCTACACCCCACCCCTATTTTTATTCTTTATTTTGAAACAGGGTCTCACTAAGTTGCAGGGCCTCGCTAAGTAGCTGAGGCTAACCTCGAACCCAGATCCTCCTGTCTCAGCCTCCCAAGTACTGGGATTACACCATGCCCAGCTGATCAAAGAGTTTTTCTTTAGTAATTGTCTTGGATTACAGGTATTTAAAAAAAAAATAACAAATAACCACCAAGGAGCATATCTTCAATTTTATTGTTGGGAATCTACAATTGCAAAGGGTCAGTTCTCACACCACAGCACAATACAAATACACATATTTAGAAAACTTACAAAACTGTTCTTTAAAAATTTGTGCTCTACCAAGACTTACCCTAACTTACTGGTCAAGCATAAAAAATATAGATCAAATGCATCTTTCTTTATTCTTTTTGTACATTCTTGTTGGTTTATAGCTAATCTGTATATTCATGGAACTGAGCACATTGTCTTACTGCAACCACCTTTATAAAAAGATTATGAAGTTTAAAAGAGTATTTTGTATCAAGAGTATTTAATGTTTGTAAACATGAAGAAACAAATATACTCCTGCTCCAAACATCCAGCTGCTATTTGCTCACTGTTTTTAAGGTGAAGGCTTCCATTTCTTATTGAATTAAGAATGTGATGCTGAGCAGGCCCACCTGGTCCCACTATCACCTTAAGCAAGTATTTATTTGTTCTTGTGGCACGGATTGTTTCATCAGTCTGCGTATTTGCTGGGCACCCACTCCTCTCAGTGTTATCATATGTGGACTTGAGAATGACTTACAATGACTGTTTGGATTTGGGGCAGAGTGACTTCAAACACTGTATGTATGTGACTCCTTAAAATCAGTTTCTGCTTTTCAGAACCCTGGATATTCCATAATATGTATGGTGTGACTAGAACAGGTGCACTGTTGGCATCTTGGGGAGGGACAGGTGCAGGTTTAGAGTTATAGTTTATTTCAGAAGCTTCTCTTCTCATAACACTCTCCAGTTAGGAAGAAGGAAAGAGCACAGAGCAGAGCTGATGGAATCCCATAAAATTAGTAACAGCCGATACTATGCATCAGGCTCTATGCTGCTACTCCTTAGCAAATGTTTACTTAACACATCTACATGCCTTTAGCGCTTTCTCTCTCTACAGTAAGTCTTGGTGACCTGTTCTTCCCTTCCCTTTCTCCCGTGACCCTCCACTGCCTTTTGCAGCCTCTGGCCTTTCCCATTATCGGCTTCACAGTTTGTTTGCTGACTCATCAAAGGCACATGGTGATATAAGAGTGAAAGTCATCTTGTGTTTAGTCCATTGAACTTGCTAATAAAACAGGAGCCCAAAAGGAAAAAAATTAGAGGCCAGAAATAGAGACCTGTTACCCATGAGCTTGGTGCATTGATAGTTATGAAGAGTCTGAACAGCAGTCTGTAGTTGAAAGAGTATTGAACTTGAGATCAAAAGACCTAGGACCAGGCCTTGGAAACTTCACTTTTAGCCCTATGGCCGTGAACAAATCAACCCTTTCTGAGTTTCTGTTTCCTTCTCTGTCAAATGGGGAAAATGACCCCTGAATTACCCACTAAAGAAAGTTGTGGGCATTAAAGAAGACAATGTGTTTAAAACCTCCATGTAAATGATAGAGTTCTATGTAAACATAAGTTGTTTGATGGATTAGAAATGGATATATAGAGCTGGGCGTGGTGGCGCACACTTGTAATCCCAGCATTTGGGAGGCTGAGACCGGAGGATCCGGGTTCTCGCCCAGCCTCAGCTACCTAGTGAGGCACTCCACAACTTAGTGAGACCCTGTTTCAAAATAAAGAATAAAAAATAGGGCTGGAGGTATAGCTCGGAGGTAGAATGCCCCTGAGTTCAATAACCAATACCGCAAAAAAAAAAAGAAAAAAAAAAAGGATATATTTTGGATATATAGATATACAAGTCGGGCAAGGTGGCGCATGCTTGTAATCCCAGTACTTGGGAGGCTGAGACAGGAGGATCCGAGTTCGTGGCCAGTCCAGCTACTTAGTGAGGCCCTCCACAACTTAGTGAGACCCTGTTTCAAAATAAAGAGTAAAAAATAAAGAGGACTGAGGGTGTAGCTCAGAGGTAGAATGCCCCTGGGTTCAATCCCCAGCACTAAAAAAAAAGAAAAAAAATTTTGGATATACAACTAGATATGGTTAGCTTTCTCCTGACAGGGCCTTGTTTAATTTTCTGTCTGTTCATTACATTGCTGGTCCTGAGTAGGGATGTCAGTCTCTGCCTTTCACAATACTCTAAGCTTTGGCTTCTAGGAGCCTCCAGGGATGGTCTGTACCATCACAGATCCAGGTTTGAATCTCACTTGGAAAGAAATGAAGTTAATGGCAAAGAGAAATTTTGGCTATTGGTGTAAAACAAAGATCACTGACAAAAATGAAAGAAATATTAAAGAAAAGCTTCCATGGCAATGACTTCCTGCAGAAAACTTGATCCGGCCTTCAACTGCTGGATAAATTACTTTCATTTTTAAGATGTATTGAGAAACTACATTGATATCTTGGTCACCTGGAAAGAAATGCAGAAAAAGAAATCAATAATGATGACAGGGAGGAAATAAACAATGTATTTCTCTTTCTCTTTTTTTCTGGGGATTCAACCCAGGGGCATTTTACCTCCCGGCTAACACTCTCAGCCCTTTGTAATTTTTATTTTGAAACAGGGTCTCACTAAGTTGCAGAGGGTCTTACTAAGATGCTGAGGCTGGTCTAGAACCTGTCATCCTCCTGTCTCGGCCTCCCAAGTACTGGGATTATAGGTGGGTACTACCAGCACACCCAGCAGCTATATATTTCTCTAAAGCCTTTGTAATTATAAAAGGGAAGGCATTCCTTAGTCCAGAGATAAAGTGTCACAGAAGACAAAAACTCTGGTGATTGTTCATTTCTGCAAAGGATTTGATTGCCTTTTCAAGTTCAAGAGGTGAAATGTGCCTATTGTTCAGTATTGGGTAATTGGGAGGAATAGTTGTCTCAGCTCTAAGATGATACAGCCTTTGAATCAGGGAACTAGGGAACTGGGTGAAGAGCATAAGTTGAGAAATAAAAGTGGCTTCCTTTTGATTGCCTGCTCAAAATTATTTTCACATAATTGATGGCGGGCTGAGGGAGGTTTCATTTCCAAAAGAGAGGAGTGATGAATGCTACTGACCTATAGCTACAGCAAATCCATGGAGATCCAACAGAATTTTATTTAGAAAAAAATCACTTCAATACTTTATTTTTTATTTTTTTGTGGTACTAGGGATTGAACTCAGGGGCATTCTACCTCCGAGCTATACCCCCAGCCCTAGTTTTTATTCTTTATTTTGAAACCGAGTCTCACTAATTTGCGGAGTGCCTCACTAGGTAGCTGAGGCTGGCCGCGAACCCAGATCCTCCGGTCTCAGCCTCCCGAATGCTGGGATTACAAGCTTGCGCCACCACACCCGGCTACTTCAATACTTTAAAAAAGAACTTTGCAATGGTTCTCATCCCTGGGTGTACCTTAGAACCACTGGAAGATATTTAGCTCCAACCTAGTTAAATTAGAATCTCCTAAGAGTTGGGTCCAAGGCATTGGCATTTTTAAAAACACTTCCCAGGTGATTCTAATGTGTAACCCAGGGTTGAGAACCCTTAGATTCAGGGCATCCTCAGAGTTCTGCAGGAGTCACTGATAGGTATGGTGATGGGCTTGGGTACAGTACAGCTACCAGCCTCTGTTTCGTATGGGGCTTTTAAGCCTTCCTAACTTTTATCGTGTAATGGAGGGAAGTGGTCAGCACCTTTCCTTCCAGAAAGGGCTTCCTCTTTTGGCTTGCCTCTGCCTTTCTCTTCTTGGACTAAATAGCTAAAATAGCAGGCCCACCATGGTAAGACTGAGGAGGAACTGGGTTGAATTGCCCAGAGACACAGTATATGTGTGTCCCATATATGTGTCTTTTGGGTGTGTTGCTTTCTGCCTGAGGAAGAAAAAAGAGAAGCATGTCTATGTCAGTGGACTTTATGCACGAGAGGTGGCTCTCAACTGGATTTCTAAAAGTGAGAGTGGAGCCAAGTGTGGAGGCGCACGCTTGTAATCCCAGTACTTGGGAGGCTGAGACAGGAAGATCATAGGTTCGAAGCCAGCCTCAGCAACTTAGGCCATCTGCAATTTAGTGAGTCTCTGTTTCCAAATAAAAGAATAAGATCAGTCTGGGGATATAGCTTGAACGTAGAATCCCCTGGGTTCCATCCCCAGTACCACACACAAAATAAATAAATAAATAAATAAACAAACAAACAAACAAACAAATATGAGACTGGTATATAATGATAAGACTACAGCTGCCCCAAACAGTGATTGACATCAGGTATGGTGGTTCCTATAATTTGCTCTAACCCATTGTGCTGAAAGAAAGATACTTACCCATCCACTCTTAGATGACCTGTTCATACTATAAAAGCTTCTCCAAGAAAGAAAATGTAGATTTAGCATGATGGTTTTCCACATCCAGTCTAAAGTTCCAGATATGCAATTTTTTTTTTTTTTTTGCGGTACTGGGGATTGAACTCAGGGGCATTCTCCCTCCGAGCTACACTCCCAGCCCCTTTTTATTCTTTATTTTGAAACAGAGTCTCACTGAGTTGCGGAGTGCCTCACTAGGTAGCTGAGGCTGGCCGCGAACCTGGATCCTCCGGTCTCAGCCTCCCGAATGCTGGGATTACAAGCGTGCGCCACCACGCCCGGCTCAGATATGCAATTTTTAAAAAAATAAATGCAAAACCCATTTATATTTCAGAATTTAAATAGCTGCTTAGATGTAGTTAATTTTTTTAGCCCGGCATGGTGGCGCATGCTTGTAATCCTAGTACTTGGGAGGCTAAGACAGGAGAATCACAGGTTCATGGACAGCTGCAGCAACTTGGGCCCTCTGCAACTTAGTGAGAACCTGTTTCAAAATAAAATTGGGCTGGGGATGTAGCTTGGAGGTAGCTACATTTTTTATATTCCATTTTTACATTCCATTTTTCAGTACTGGGGATTGAACTCAGGGGCATTCTACCTCCGAGCTACACTCCCAGCTCTATTTTTTATTCTTTATTTTGAAACAGGGTCTCATTAGGTTGCAGACAGCCTTATTAAGTAGCTGAGACTGCAAACCTGTGATCCTCCTGTCTCAACCTCCCAAGTATTGGGATTGCAAGTGTGCACCACCACACCTGGGAAAAAACAACAACAAAAATTCTGATTTAAAAGTGGTTTTTCCCTGGGGTTGAATGGATATGCTGTGGGTGGGACACGATAATATTCCTCAACATACTGCTGCTGTTTTCCAACAAGCAAAGCAGGAGGGGGGTCAGCAACAAAGGGACAGGATTGGTTTCCTAGCTTTTCGCTCCTGGCACAAATGGCTCCCATTCTCAGCTAGTTATGTTTTTCCTGGTTACCTTTGGGGGTAGAGAAGAGACATGCGCTTACCAGAGTCATGTTTTAATAACTCCTCTTTTATCATCTGGAATCCATCTCCACCATTGACCAGGTAGCTTGGGAGGGTCACCTTGTATGTCTCATCCATTTTGAGAGGCTCATAACTGGGCACTCGACACTTGGTGCAAAGAACATCTAATTGGACCACTCTGTCCCCTGGTTTTCTGGAAAGATCATATACCACATGGATGCCTAGAAAAGAAATGAGTCTTCGTGTTTTCACTGGATCAAAAGGATCTTTTTTGTTTGCCCAAGAAAGGGATTTGGCCAAGATCTGGAATTGGGACAATAGACTTGGTTCTCCTTTAGTTCTGGCATGAGTGAAATTTCATGAAGGGACTGGAGGTGGCACTGCAGCCCCCCTGCCTTTTTTAGCTTCACTCTTGAGTCCCTGCTGAAGATAGGAGAACCACTGGAAGGAAAATTGGCTCTGGATCAGAATGGGTAAGGGTGATTCTGCAGAAGGAAACCGTAACTTTTTTTTTTTTCTTTAAAACCCTGAATTAATTGGTCCAGTAACTTGGTTCGGTGGCTTTAGAAAGTGAGAACTAGTTGAGGAGCACAGAGCATTTGTTTTTTTTTTTTTTTGCGGTACTGGGGATTGAACTCAGGGGCATTCTACCTCTGAGCTATACCCCCAGCCCTATTTTTTATTCTTTATTTTGAAACCGAGTCTCACTAAGTTGCGGAGGGCCTCACTAAGTAGCTGAGTGCTGGCCTCGAACCCGGATCCTCCGGTCTCAGCCTCCCGAATGCTGGGATTACAAACGTGCGCCACCACGCCCAGCTAGCACAGAGCATTTGTAACAATTTCAAAGACTAAGATATAGTAACTTGGGATTGGGTGACTTTCACGAAGCATATAGCTATCTGACACTTTGCCAGAGCATCAAACTCCTGTTGGCTTAGCTTCCTCCTAGGGAACTGCTGGACGTCAGGATTACCCCACCAGAGACAGGCCAGGGCCCCACACCAGTTACTCAACCCCAACAGTAGCATGTTTTACAGAGGGAGGACCCCCTCCCAAATCAATCACACCCATCAAGTGGGGCCATGATCTAAAGTTAAAAAAAGCCAGGCGTGGTGATGCACACTTGTAATCCTAGTACTTGGGAGGCTGAGACAGGAGAATGGAAGGTTCGCGGCCAGCCTCAGCTACTTAGTGACCCCTCTGCAACTTAGTGAGGCCCTGTTTCAAAATAAAGAATAAAAAATAGGACTGGGAGCCGGGCGTGGTGGCGCACGCTTGTTATCCCAGCATTCGGGAGGCTGAGACCGGAGGATCCGGGTTCGCGGCCAGCCTCAGCTACCTAGTGAGGCACTCGCAACTTAGTGAGACCCTGTTTCAAAATAAAGAATAAAAATAGGGCTGGGGGTGTAGCTCGGAGGTAGAATGCCCCTGAGTTCAATTCCCAGTACTGCAAAAAAAAAAAAAAAAAAAAATAGGACTGGGAGTGTAGCCTGGAGGTAGAATGCCCCTGAGTTCAATCTCTAGTACCAAAAAAAAAAAAAAAAAAAATAGGAAGATGATGTAGAGGTGTTGGGTGACTGGGTGAGGGAAAGTCTAAACAAGCCCGTACTGGTGAGCTGACCCAAGCATCAGGAAATCCCACCACAGTCTAGACAGCTGCGCTGTGGCCTGGGTCACTTACCGCCCACCTGCAGGAATTCTCCGGTGGACTGGCCATAGCGGTACACACTGTGCTCAAAAGCCTTCTTCAGGGTGGAGCCTTTTAATTGGACCAGGTCAAATGTGCCTCCAAAGGGCAACACAGCAGCCAGGTTCTCCCAGGTAATTGTGCCTGCGGGTAGTCAGAGAGGAGGCAAGAAGGAAAATAGCTTGAGAAAGGGCTTTCCCTGTGACCAGCCTCCCTCGGGGCCAGCCCAGGCTGCAGGGTGTACCTAGATGCGCCTATCTAAGGGCTCCTGAGTTCAGGTAGGGAATGGACTGAGGCCTTGGCTCCGCCCTCCAGGCTGGGCAGAGGAGATCACTAATGGCTGTGGCTCAGCCTCAGATGCCCTGGCTTGGGACTGGGTCTCAGTATATTATTAATCACTGCTCAGTTCCTCCAGACAGACAGTGTGTCTCTGCCGTCTGTCCCTGTTGTGTCACAGTGAAATGAGCTTGGGGCCTTCTACTGATACTGATTGGGTTTAGTATATCAGAGAAGGCTACAAGAATGTCTTGGATCTGTCTAGCTGATTAGTTTCACTATATGAAATGATCTTAGGCATCTGTAAATATACTAAAATAACAATCCAGTGGTATGTCTTTTCCAGCACAAAAGATTGGTGGTTTTGCTTTTCTCTTTTCAGACACCAAGGTGGAGGCCATGGATAGTTTCCATAAGTCAGCAACAATTAGTATGTAGCTTTGAAAGTCAGAAGTTTAGACCAAGCTTGGGTTTTACTAAGCCTGGCTGCTGCACCTGTGTGTGACTACACAGGAGAGTGTGTGAGTGCATCTCCTGGACTAGGCATTGAGTAACAACCAACACTCAAAGGACTGACATTTTGGTACATGGCTGGCAGCAGAGGGGAGCAGAGGCTGCCTCAGGCACAGTCAGAGCAGGAGCTTCAGTGGGAAAGAAGGTCAGAGAAACCATGAGGAGCTGAGTCTGGGCCTGGGAACATACCATTGTTCTGCTCGTCAATGGGTGATCGGATGCCCCCTCCATTTAAAATGCACATGGACACATGGTTCCAGAACATCTCATCTGGGTGTCTGATATTGTTGTTAATCTGCAACAGGATTGCAAGCTTACATTAGTTATTCTAGGTCTTCTTCCTTAGGTTAAGTTCTAGGGGTCTGGTTACTTCTTCCAAGGAAATAAAATTCTTTCCCTGCTCCTACATTCCCAGAGATTTGCCAGCTGTAATTAGTCAGAACTAGTTTTATGCTCTATTAATCATAAAATAATTATTAGACTATATTATATTAGTCTGTTTCTTTTCTACTAGAAGAAAGCTGGGCATGGTGGCATACACCTGTAATCCTAGTACTTGGGAGACTGAGATAGGATTGCAGGTTCGAAGACAGCCTCAGTAAGGTAGGAAGACTCTCAGCAATGTAGCAAGATACTGTTTCAAAACAAAAAATAGAGCCGGGCGTGGTGGCGCACGCTTGTAATCCCAGCATTCGGGAGGCTGAGACCGGAGGATCTGGGTTCACGGCCAGCCTCAGCTACCTAGTGAGGCACTCCACAACTTAGTGAGACTCGGTTTCAAAATAAAGAATAAAAAATAGGGCTGGGGGTATAGCTCGGAGGTAGAATGCCCCTGAGTTCAATCCCCAGTACCGCAAAAATAAATAAATAAATAAATAAATAAAAAATAAAAAGGAGGTGTGGCTCAGAAGTAAAACACCTCTGGGTTCAATCTCCAGTACACACAAACACACACACACACACACACACACACACACACACACACACACCCCAAAGTCAGAAGTAAAAATATATTGTGATTAGTCCCGTGCTGGACTCTTAGAAACAGGGAGCTGTGAGCCCCTCTCCCCACAGGTTGGGGGGCCTTAGCAAAATGGTCTCTTGAGGTGTACCCCTGGCGTCGACTGGGCTCCAGTGTGACTTGGCCTACAGTGCTGCTCCTCAGAGCCCCTCCAGGGCTGGCAGAGCCCTTGAGCCTGCTAACTACCAGATTTGATGCCAACCAGAACCTAGACTCCAAGACTGTGTCCCCGGCCAGGTCCCAAGCTGGCAATTTTGGAGGCACAAAGACAGCCTCCTGATATGGGAGAGTCAGGTTCATTCTTACTTTTCTTTTATATAGTATATATTTAGTTACAAGAAATAACATAAATACATTCTAATATTTAGAAATAGGGCAGAAAATAAAAGTTATATTTTCCCCAGCCTCTTTTGCTGCTATAAGCACTGCTAATGGCCGGGGGTGGGGGTGGGGGGTGGGGGGCAAGAGGGGCGTTCTTTGTAGACTTTTCTCTAAACATTTCCATACTGGCTTCTCTGGCCATTCCTCTCACACTAACGTGATGTTGAGAAGCCAGCACATGTCTCATCTTGGAAAGCATGAATGTTGTCACTTACTTGGCAAAACTTTATTGAGTATGGTATATCCAGGCACCAGGCACTGACAAAGAAACTGCTCGCCTGAGAGCAGGCTGGGGAGCCCGGAGGGAGTGATGTGTGTGACCTGGGAGACCTTGGCTCAGCACGGCCCACAGGGAGTTACCATGGTTAGCCCACCCGCAAACATTTCTCCTGGGCAATCTTGCTCCAGGGATTCTTATTACCATAATTATGTGTTGTCATTCTATGCTTGGGAAAGAGGTTCCAGATACACAAAGCCAACATTTTCTAGAGTTGAGTGAACAGTTTGGAGAAAACCAGTCTGGCCATATTGGTCCAAACAGATGTGTTTTATCTATCTTCATGGTGGCTGAGTTTGTCTGTCTTTGGATCATCTTACAGAAGGAAAGGATGTCTAAACTTTAGACATCCAAGAAGGACACTTTAACCCTAACCCTTAAAATAAAGGTTTTAGTTCTTGCAATACAGTGACAGTCACCAGATATAGCTGGAGCATCTTACCAAGGTACTCAGAATGAAATCAGCCAAGCTTTTGTCTGGGCACCAAATGTGTAAAACTCCCATTCTGCACTGATGAGTTGGCCGCTTGTCACACCTCACTTCCTCTCTGTCTTGCCTCCCTCCCTCCCTAGACACAGCCCCTGCTCCCGCAGACTCACCATAGCATCGCAAATCAGGTTGCCCATGTTGCACTCTTTAAAGCGGCAAGATTGAGTGGAGCCGTCCAGATAGACAATTGTTTTTCCCAATTCCTGGGTAGAATAATTATCTAATTTTACCCTCCATTTGTTAATGTCCGATTTTATGCTTGCATCTAGAAGAAAAAGAAAGAAGGAAAGGGGGTGGGGTGGGTTGGGCGAGAGAAAGCCTGTAGTTAAAGCAGATCTCACACTGGATAAGTTCTAGAGAAGGAATCAAACATCACCCAGCTGACCTGCTGTGAGCACACAGTTCTTTACCATATTTGTGTATACTTTGATTCTGACCACAGAATTCCTAAGGAACATCTCCCTCCCTCCCTCCCTCCCTCCCTCCCTTCCTTCCTTCCTTCCTTCCTTGAATTGAGCCCAGGGACATTCTACTTCCAAGCTACACCCCCAGACCTATCTTGTTATTTATTTATTTAATTTATTTATTTATAATTGGAAACAGCGTCTCATTAAATGCTGAGAGCCTTGCTAAATTGCTGAGGTTAGCTTCAAACCTGCAATCCTCCTGTCTCAGACTCTCAAGTATTGGGATTACAGGTGTGCGCCACCACACCTGGCCTGGAATGGTTCTTGCAAGGACATGCTGAACATTTTTTGTGTGTGTGTGTGTGTGTATGTGTGTGTGTGTGTGTGTGTGTGTGGTACTGGGGATGGAACCTGGGGGCATTCTACCTCCAAGCTACAGCCCCAGCACTATTTTTTTATTTTTATTTTTATTTTTTTGTGGTACAGGGGATGGAACCTGGGGGCATTCTACCTCCGAGCTACAGCCCCAGTCCTAATTTTTTTATTCTTTATTTTTAAACAGAGTCTCACTAAGTTTCAGAGGGCCTCACTAAGCAGCTGAGGCTAGCTGCAAACCCAGATCCTCCTGTCTCAGCCTCCCAAATGCTGGGATTACAAGCATGCGCCACCATGCCCGGCTCCATGCTGAACATCTTAACAACTCGGCACATCTGGGTGAGTGCCTGTAGGTCCACCTGGGATAGAACCGGTGGCACTGACAGGGCAGGTACAAGGGCCTGCTGAGGTATGTGTGGTCCCCGGCCTCCTTCCCCTCTGACTGCTGAGAAGCCCATGTAGTGACCACAGGCTCTACACATGCTGTGGCACCTCCCCGCTCAACCATCCCTAGCTAATCACGGCAAACACAAAAGGGTCAGGTAGAGGAAAGCACAGAAGTGTGTTCGTGTACACTATATGAAAATGAATAATGTAAAAATGTATTTTAACTCTGAGTCCACACAAAAGTAAGAAAGGCACTTCTTTATCTCATGAATAAAAAAACAGCTCCACTGTGGCTGGGCCCCTTGCCATGGCACACTGCCCCTGGTGGGTGAGAGGCTAGGATCTGAGCCCTGCTTGGCAGAGCTTGAGCCCCTTGGCTGCAGTAATCAGCTCTCCTCTGGACATGAATTAACAGTAGCTTTTGCCTCTCGGGATCAAGGTGTGTGTGTGTGTGTGTGTGTGTGTAACTGGGAGTTGAACCCAGGGGTATCCTACCTCTGAGCTACACCTCCAGCCCTATTTTATTTTTATTTTGAGGCTGGGTCTCACTAGGTTAATGAGAATCTCACTATTTGCAGTCCTTGAACCTGCAATCCTCCTGTCTCAGCCTCCCGGCTCAAGGATCCAGCTTTCAAAAGGCAGAAGCCCTGATGCACAGAGTCCAATGTTGAGACGACCCAGAGAAGCAAATGGGGACTTTGGCATTTGGGAGTTTCAAATTTCTATGAAGAAGGAAATTTGAAACTC
This sequence comes from Graphiurus murinus, assembly GCA_004027655.1. NCBI lineage: Eukaryota > Metazoa > Chordata > Mammalia > Rodentia > Gliridae > Graphiurus > Graphiurus murinus. The sequence goes on from PVLC010006384.1 coordinate 57,861, forward strand.
AAAAGAGAAGCTAAATTATTCTCCCAAAAAGAAAGGAGGGTGGGAAGGAGATAATCTAGCCACCTGACTTTTGAACTGGTGGAATATTTTCACAAACCACACATACCTTCAGGAATGCTGCTGTTCAGAAGAATGGGATTTCCATGTGAGGTGACAACATCTCCTTTCTCATCAAACTCAACCTTCAAATAGCCTAGGTATTTGCCGAAAGCATAGGCCTGGACCACAGGAACCTGCCGCCCATCATCGGAGGTGACTATGAATGGGTACTTCCCTGCGGGCACCTCTGTGGAAGGTGGATTGCCTGAAATAAAAGAGCCAAAGCTGATCAAATCAGCCTTTGTGCATGGCTGGCTGCTGGCCCACAGGCCATGGCTGGATGACAGTGAGTTTTAAATTGATGATTCACCAGCTGCTGCTCTACATAGCTGGTCTTTCAGAGCCCTGCCTGGGCTGTTCCTAGCATTTGCCAGTGTTTCCGAATGCCCTCTTGGCATGTGAATCCTTCCATTCTCAACTCAGCAGGCTTTTGCTAAGTTCCTCCTCAGTCCAGGGCATTGTGCCCGGTGCTGTGGGACACAAAACAATGGAACACTGCTAAGATTATCCTACTTCCCTCCTGCCTGGCTCTGCCACCTCGCTGAGTGGACTAGCTGAGCCTCTTCACTTTACTGCGCTTCAGTAAAGTGAAGTTTTTGACTAAAACAGGCGGAGTAGCACTTCCTACTCTAAGAATGGTTGAGGGCTGTTCCTAGCATGGTGTTTGGCAGGAATATTAGGTGCACAATAAATGTGTATTTCTTTCCTTTATAAAGTAATAGCAATCTCTAGAAACCCTGGGCACATGTTCAAGAGCTTAGAATCATGAATGGGAGAGGAGCAGAAATGACAAGAGCTGCCCTTGGGTTTGCTGCTAAGTTCTCAGGTGGCCTTCAGAAGAGCCAAGTTTACCCTGGGGCCACCCCCCCCCCACTGCCCTTCCAGCCAGCCCTCACACCAGTCAGGTTCTGCAGACCTCTCTCAAAGGGGTCCCTAGGAGGGCTTGGGAGCTGTTCATCACCAGAGGCCTCATGCTTGAGTCTGCGGAAGGGCAAGACTGTGGCCACAGAGGGAGCACGGTGCCCAGTATCTCATCACTTGGCAGATTTAAGTTCTTTAACTGCAACCCTCCTTCACCCTAGTTCATGCTTTACGACCACAATGAGTTTGGGCTGCTCAGAATCAATAGGCTGTAAAGCAGGTACCCTTGACCCCTCTATGGTTTCTGCCACTTTCCTCACCACACCCATGACTAGTCCCGAGTGTTGGGTGTCTACAGAGGGTCCAGAGAACTGCAGCACACGCTGGTTACACACACGGACCAGTTATGAGAGCCAGCCATGAGTCAAGCCCTGGACTATACCTCACTTAGTCCTCTGATCCTCTCACAAAGCAGGTCCTATTATTAACCACAGAGAAGTCTGACTGTCATAAGCAAAGTGCCCCAAGTCACAGAAGCTGCTGTGTGATGGGGAAGCAAACTGGAAACCAAGGCTCTCAGAGCCCGGATCTTAAGTTCTCTATGCCACCCAACACACTTGCCGCATATTATTCTCAAAAAGGCTGGCATCTCGTGACCAAAGGCCACTTATAAAGTCAAATGCCAACCCAGGTTTGCACCTTCGTGTCCATAGCTCTCTGGAGCGTCTGTCTTCAGCTGAGTCAAGCTGGGTGGCATGCTATGAAGAACCCAGTCCTGCCATGCTCCTGTGCCAAGAGCTGTCCCCTCCCAGCACAAAAACCACAGGGCACCAGTACTGCAGATTCCAGCCCTTCACCAGCAGGAAATAGCCATTGCCGACTTAATGTCCCATTTTATTGCCTGTAATCTTCATTCTGTTTTTTTCTGGTCCTCCTGTGGGCAAGGCTGGAACCTTCAGGGGACCAGGTGGTTATAGCTGTCAGCTTCCAGCCTTTTAGCTGGTTGCTTTTCTCAGGATAGGCGCTTGAAATATGCAGTTCCAAAAATATCCACAAGGTGGCGAACACCCATTCAGAAGGAAAAAAAATTCTAAGTTGTAGAAATCACGAATCTGGCAGTTTCCTGGAAACTCAAGAAAATGGCAAGCTTGATTTTTTTTTCTTTACTTTTCTACCTTCTGTAGAAATACTGAAATTAAACAGAATGTAAAAGTTAGGAATCTGACAATCCGGTCAAATGCCTCATCAGCTTTGCTCGCACTCTACAAATAGGAGTTTGCAAACCTGGCTCCCATCTGAGGCAACACTCCCCAGTTTTGAAAGGTCTTGATGTTCCTTTAAATAGAACAAAAGATGTGTCATCAGTATCTTAGAGTGACTTAATCAGGAACAAGCAGGAAGTGTCCCATGTGGCTGAGGCAAAAACTGGTCTCCATTGGCTAATTTCTGCTTCCTACATGGCCAAGGGCTGTGTCCCCTTTTGGCAATCCCAGAAAACACTGGCAGAGAAGGCAACTCAGGGATCCATGTTTTCCACACAATTCCATGCTGTTCAGCCAACGATTCTTTTATCTAAAACAGTCTGCGGAGCTGGGCGTGGTGGTGCACGCTTGCAATTCCAGTACTTGGGAGGCTGAGACAGGAGGATCCAGGTTCGCGACCAGCCTCAGCAACTTAGTGAGATCCTGTTTCAAAAGAAAGAATAAAAAAATAGGACTGGGGGTGTAGCTTGGAGGTAGAATGCCCCTGAGTTCAATCCCTAATACCTAAAAAAAAAAAAAAAAAAAAAAAACCAATCTGCACACAGAGCGACGCTTCTGTCTTTAGAACTCACCATCTGGGCGGCAGTTGTCCAGCAGACTGTTCCATTCATCTAGCCAATCATTCTTTCAGGAACGGAACCTGGAGTGGCAGTGGAGCTATGGGCCGCATCTGGAGTTACAGAGCAGGCACTGCACAGCACAGTGCTGAAGCTGAGGGAGCCTGGCGGGGCTGCGCTAGAGCTAAGGACTGCGACCCCAAGTGCAGTCTGCACAACTGCCTCCCAGAACCACATGGCGACAGATGGGAATGGACCTTTCATGTGGTTTTCAACTAGTTGAATTATGGTGTGTGCACGTGTGTGTGTGAGTGTGTGTGTGTGTGTCTCACTGGAGATTGAACCCAGGGGCATTCTACCTCAGAGCTACACCCTCAGCCTTTTTTCTTTTTTTGACTTTTGAAACATGGACTCCTTAAGTTGCTGAAGGCCTCGCTAAGTTACTGAGGCTGTCTTTGAACCTGCGATCCTCCTGTCTCAGGCTCCCAAATAATGGGATTACAGGTGAGCACCACCATACCCAGTTGAATTAAAGTGTTTTAAAGCAGTCTATGCTATCGTAAAACAGTGATCTGGGGAGGTATTTTATTTTTTTCTTTCTTCTTTCTTCTCTTCCTTTTTGTGGCACTGAAGATTAAACCCAGGGGCATTCTACCACTGAGCTACAACCCCATTCCATTTTATTTTTTATTTGAAATAGGGACTCCCTAAATTACTGTGTACTGGCCTTGAGGTAGAATAGAAGAAATAAAATCTTAGGTAGAAAGGAAAAAAATTGAGAAGAAAAAGAAAGCATAGTTTTAAACTCTAAATTAGTTTTGTTTTAACAGAGCTTGTTTGCTCTTTTAAATCATAATGGGCTAGAGCCATACCTAAAATTCCTGAGGTGGTTAGATCCCTCACCTTTTGTCAGATTTTCTTTCCTTGATTTCCTCTGAAGAAAGTTCCAGAAAAAATTATTCCTTTGTCCCATCCCCCATCCAGAGAAAGTCACACACATTTGCTGCCCCCCCCCTCCCCATGGCTCTGCTCCCTGGGATTCTTATCTTGAAGGACTCCTCACCTTTTGCCAGCCTAAAGATTCAAAGAGGCCCCCATGCCATGTCGCCCCATTTCTGCCATGTGCCCCAGCTATCCCTTCCCTAAGTATCCTATAAAAGAGGGTTGCAAAAGGCCCCGGGGCCTCTCTCACACTCTCAAGGTGGCCCACGTTTCCCGTTAAATGTGCATCTTTACTCTTCTTGTGTTAAATCTCTGCCTTTGTCTCTGATTGGCTGGTGTTGAAATCCTTTTTGCCAAGGAAGCCAAGAACCCCTGCCCCCCCCCCTTTTTCGTTTTTTGTGGTACTGGGGATTGAACTCAGGAGCATTCTACATTTGAACTATACCCACAGCCCTATTTTTTATTCTTTATTTTGAAACAGGGTCTCACTAAGTTGCCGAGTAGCTCACTAGGTAGTTGAGGCTGGCTGTGAACCCGGGATCCTCTGGTCTCAGCCTCCCAAATGCTAGGATTACAAGCTTGTGCTATCACGCCCGGCTTCCCCCGGGGGCCTTGAGGTGAGCTTCCCTTTCCCAGGCTGGGGAATTGCTCTGGACTCGACAGAATTATTGTATTCTCCCATGACAGCCTCCTGTCTCAGACTACCAAGTCCTGGGATTACTGCACCCAGCTGGAAAGATAGTTTCCTTCCTTCCTTCTTTCTTTCCCTTCCTCCCTCCCTCCTTTCCCTCCCTCCCCTACCCCTCTCCTCCTCTTCCTTCTGTGTGTATGGTGGGAGTACCGGGGATTGAATCCAGGAGCATTCTACCTCTGAGCTACACCATCAACCTTTTTTATTTTATACTTTGAAACAGGGTCTTACTAGGTTGCTAAGTCTTGCCACTATTGGAAACTGTGATCCTCCTGTCTCAGCCTCTGATTACTGGGATCACAGGCATGCACCACCACGTCCAGCCACAGAAAAATGTTTTTCTTCAGTTACTGCCTCCTCTCCCAACGTTTCTCTAATCTGTTTACCCATCTTAACATCCCTTTCTCTTTGTTTGCTTGCTTATTTATTTATTTTTGGTACTGGGGATTGAACCAGAGGCATTCTACCTCCAAGCTATACCCTCAGCCCTATTTTTAAAAATTTTTATTTTGAAACAGGGTTTTGCTGGGTTGATGAGAGTCTCACTACTTGCTGAGGCTGGCCTGGAACCCGTGATCTTCCTCACATGTACTGAGATTACAAGCATATGCCATCATGCCCGGCTCTCCTGGTGTTTTAGATTCTAAAGAAAGCCTTTGGAAATGCCTCTTCCCTCCTCCGTTCAAAAGGTAACATGTTTATCTAAAAAAGAAAATGTATATGTTGCCCAGGAGGCGGAGGGTTCCTCAGTTGTGATAAGGAAGCCTGGAAATTCGAATGGGGCCAAGTACTGGGATTACGGTGTGCGCCACTATGCCTGGCTACCCCTAACATTTTTTACACATATATCACAACTGTTCCAAGGACTTGGGCTCTTCATTTTTGCCTACAAATGCCTAGTGGGTGACTAAGAGCAGGGTGAAAGACTTGGCACCCTGGCCTCCATTTTGCCTTTTGTCTCTTTTGTCAAGTGGATTCTAGGAACAAGGTCTGATTGATAAACATCTTCTGATGTCCCTCCCCCCACCACCACACACAACAGCAACTTTCTTATCCAATCCTGAGATAATGGTGAGCCCAACCACGTCTGATCTATCTTTCTTTCTTTTTTTTTTTTTTTTTTTGCGTACTGGGTATTTAACTCAGGGGCATTCTACCTCAGGGCTATACCCCTGCCCTATTTTTTTATTCTTTGTTTTGAAACAGGATCTCACTAAGTTGCGGAATGCCTCACTAGGTAGCTGAGGCTGACCATGAACACGGATCCTCCGGTCTCAGCCTCCCGAATGCTGGGATTACAAGCGTGCGCCCACCACTCCTGGCTACATCTGATCTTGATCACCTGTTTTGGAAGCTGTGCAAAGCCTCCTGATACGTAAACTCCCACTCTTGCTCTCATTTCCCTTTCTATAAAACCTCAAAGTCACTAGCCTCTCGAAGAAAGACAGTGCTGAGGACGTGGGTCCCTTGTCCTCCCAGTGTAGCTACACTGACTCAACTTCCCTTCATGCTTTTCACCATTACCTCTTCTGTTTGGTTTGGGGGCGGGTAGTCTGATACCCAGAATCAGACCTCTGGTCTAGGACTACAGTAACATAACCTGTTATACCACAGGATGTGTGTGTGTGTGTTTTTTTCTTATTTCCCCAGTTTCATCTAGAACAACTATCTTGCCCTTCAGCGATCTTGGCGGCTTCCTATTTCTGGACCACACCCACTGCCTAGAAGCCTTCTCCTAGGCAGTGAGAACTTCTGGAGCCAGAGGCCTACCTGTGAATGAGTCGTACCTTTTTTCTTCAATTTATCCATCATCAGTAAAGTGGAAAAAAAAAAATAATGCCTACCTTACAGGTTGTTGAGAAGATTAAACAAGTTAATGCAGCAAAGCCTATTTCTTTTTTTTTTTTTTTTGCGGTACTGGGGATTGAACTCAGGGGTATTCTACCTCCAAGCTACACTCCAGCCCTATTTTTTATTCTTTATTTTGAAACAGGGTCTCACTAAGTTTTGGAGGGCCTCACTAGGTAGCTGAGGCTGGCCAAGAACCCGTATCCTCTGGTCTCAGCCTCTCAAATGCTGGGATTACAAGTGCGCGCCACCATGCCCGGCTAGCAAAGCCCATTTCAAGGTAAGTGTTTAATAAAGATCAACAGTAGCAGGCATGGTGGTGCACACTTGTAATCCCAGTACTTGAGAGGCTGAGACAGGAGGATCACAGTTTCATGGCCAGTCTCAGCTACTTAGTGAGGCCCTCTGTTTCAAAACAAAAAAAATTTAAAAAATAGGGCTAGGGTGTAGCTTGGATGTAGAATGTCCCTGGGTTCAATCCTCAATACTGAAAAAAAAACAAAAAAGATTAGCAGTGATCATTATTATTTTATGTGTGCACAAAATAGATCACCCAAGGGTAATCTATCTCTGAGCTACACCCCAGTCCTATTTTATTTATCTTGAAACTGGGTTTCGCTAAGTTGCTGAGGCTGATCTTGAACCTTCGATCCTCCTGTTTCAGCCTCCTAAATACTGGGAGGGCAAAAGTGTGTCTGTAATATCAGTTCCTTGGGGAAACTCTTAGGTCCTCCTGTGGTCTGTTCTCATAGCATCTTGTACTTCCATCATAGCACGCATTGTAATTATATACTGTGATTTAAGGTCAGTATCTCTCTCTCTCTCTCTCTTTTTTTTTTTGCGGTACTGGGGATTGAACTCAGGGGCATTCTACCTCCAAGCTATACCCCCAGCCCTATTTTTTTTTTTTTTTTTCGGTACTGGGGATTGAACTCAGGGGCATTCTATCTCCGAGCTACACCCCCAGCCCTAGTTTTTATTCTTTATTTTGAAACCGAGTCTCACTAAGTTGCGGAGTGCCTCACTAAAGTAGCTGAGGCTGGCCTCGAACCCGGATCCTCCGGTCTCAGCCTCCCAAGTACTGAGATTACAAGCATGCGCCACCTCGCCTGGCTCTCTCTTTTTTTGTGTGTGTGGTACTGGGGATTGAGCCCAGGGGCATTCTACCTCCAAGCTATGTCTCTAGACCTATTTTTTATTTTTATTTTGAAACAGGGTCTCACTAACCTGAAGCCACCACAGAGGCCAGGGCCTGGCTTTAGGTTCCCTGCCACAGGGGAGCCATTCTGGATACCGCTGGCCCACATGGCCTCTGAGCCCAGCACCTGGGGTTCCCTCAGTGCCTGGGCTGCCCCCTCTCTGCCTCTGGTCTAGGAGTAGCTTGGGTGGAGGATGGAGCCTCTTTCTCATCATCATAGTCCACTCCGGAGGCAGCCAGGGAAGTGACTCACTCTCTCTTCAGCCATCTCTGTACCAAACCAAGATGCTCAGACCATCTGTCTCCTTCAGGTGCTCCGAGGCGCTGTGATGTCACATCAGACTGCATGAGCTTCAATTTGTTGCTCAAATTCCTGCCCTTAGCCTTTCAACAACAATTGGGAGGTCATAAAGAGAGCGCACATCCTAGAGTTAACTAAAAGAAACTGTAATTGCCCTGTGCATTGATAACAACACAGGTATGATATTTTGAGAAACCTATACTTTAGGAGACTCTCCAGCAGTCAGAGTCTGGGTGCTGTGTAGACACTCAGGCAGGGAGAGGTGGCTGCTTTGCCTGTTTCTCCACAGAGTTACCCCTCCCCTCTGCCCTTTGTCCTAACGTTTACTCATAGTAAAGTCTTTAGCCTTAAAAGTATGTAGGAACAACTAAAAACCCTAAGATCATAGTGATTCGGCCTGGTGCATTTTTTAGAGCCGTAAAGATAGCAAAAGCATTAAGCCTCACTCTTAAAAATTACACACAACTACACTGGCTGTAATCAGGGCCTCTGTTTCCCCTCCTATTCTTTGTAACTCAGCCTTGGCATGGGAAATGTAAACTCTGGGTTACTTCAAAGCCCCTCTAGTTGATGAGCAACTAATACAGTACAATAGGGGTAAAAACAAGGTAGATTATTGACCCCTGCACTTAGTAAGCACACTGTTCAGAGACAAGAAATAAGTTACTAGCCCATTTCCTTGCTAATGCTGATAAGAACATGCCAATACAAAATCTGTACTTAAAGGCTGGGGTCTGAGAGATGGGAGAGTTCTACTTTCAGGCTCTCTAGTATGCCTACCAGGCGCGCTGCTTTTCTTCTCTTTCCTACTGACTTTGTAATAAAGGTTTTTGTTAATGCTACAACCAAGACATCTATTAGTTTTAATTTCTCGATTCAATTTATTTTCTTTGAATCGAGGAAAAGAGCCCCCAAAGCCGTTACAACTGTAACGGATAACACCCACTATAGGAAAACTCAGTCAAAAGCCTGCTCTCTATTGGGAACAAAGAAATCACTCTCTTGATTTTTGGAGTAATTCCACCCATAACCTGAGATGGACTCCTATAGACAACTATAATTATATGATTATATTAAAAAAACAGGTTAGCCGGGCGTGGTGGCGCACGCTTGTAATCCCAGCATTTGGGAGGCTGAGACCGGAGGATCCGGGTTCGCGGCCAGCCTCAGCTACCTAGTGAGACACTCCGCAACTTAGTGAGACTCGGTTTCAAAATAAAGAATTAAAAATAGGGCTGGGGGTATAGCTCTGAGGTAGAATGCCCCTGAGTTCAATCCCCAGTACTGCAAAAAATAAAAAAAAAATAAAAAAAATAAAAAACCAGGTTGATTTGCCACTAATTGGAGGTGGAACACAGAAACAAGATGGCTAGCACCAAATGGCACCCAATGGCTGTGCGGTGCCAACCTTTGGCCATGGTTACCTCCAGGCTAGATAGGAAGATGTACATTAGGATATCCTTGGGTACAAGGACGCTGGACTAAGACCATAGACCTCCAGCTAACCTCCCAAATTTACATCGGTAGACACGATCAGTCTTCCACAGGTCTGATCATCTAGTTTCTATTCTGTTTCCCTCAGCAGGACTCGAAGATATAATCTGGCATAAAGAGTCCTTTACACAAAAGGCTCTAAATGACACAGCTGAGAGCATTTCACTAATAAATGACAAAATGAAAACGAGAAAGGCCATCTTACAAAATCGAATGGCCCGTGATATATTAACTGCAGCAGGGGGTGGGGGGGCCTGTGCAATTATTAAAATAGAATGTTTTGTTTATATTCTTGAATATTTTAAAAATATGTCTTCTACATTATAAGATCTTCCCTCCCAAACTAATAAAATGTCTGATTCTGACCCAAGTTTCAATGACTTACTAACCTCCTAGTTTTCTGGAACATCTTGGTGGAAAAAGATCCTCATTTCCTTAGCATAGGAATACTTCTCTGTTGCTTGATTTACTGCTTTTGTGGGCTAATATCACACATGTGCTTGCCTTCTCTTCCAGGATATCAAAGAGTAATGATTCACCTGGGTATGGTGGCGCAGGCTTGTAATCCCAGTACTTAGGAGGCTGAGACAGGAGGATCCAGGTTCATGGCCAGCTTCAGCTACTTAGTGAGGCTCTCGGAAATGAGACCCTGTTTCAAAAATAAAAAATAGGACTGGGGATATAGCTTAGAGGTAGAATGCCCCTGGGTTCAATCCCTAGTACTGCAGGGGGAAAAAAAAAAAAAAAGAGCAATGATTCTACAACCAGCGAACCCTGACCTTCCTATATCTCCTTGAGATCAGTTAGGAAGAGACTTCTGATTCCTGGCTAGGCAGGGACAACAGCCTCTTCTAAGCTTGAAGCTGCTTTAGAAGTTGGACCTTTAGCCCTCAGCACCCCTAAAGATTAAGGGATCGAAGTCTTAGGGGGTGGGAATGATGTAGAAAAGAAGAAATAAGTAGGTAGAAAAGAGACAGATGGGGCTGGGGTGTAGCTCAATGGCAAAGCGCTTAGGTTGCAAGTGTGGCACTCTGGGTTCGATCCCTAGTTCCAAAAAGACCAAAAAACCAAAAACAAAAAAAACCCATACAATTAAGTTAGCCGGGCGTGGTGGCACACGCTTGTAATCCCAGCATTTGGGAGGCTGAGACAGGAGGATCCGGGTTCAAGGCCAGCCTCAGCTACCTAGTGAGGCACTCTGCAACTTAGTGAGACCCTGTTTCAAAATAAAGAATAAAAAATAGGACTGGGGGTGTAGCTCAGAGGTAGAATGCCCCTGGGTTCAATCCCCAGTACCACACACACACACACACACACACACACACACACACAAAACCAAGTTAAGAAAAGAGACAGACAGGAAGAAGGAAAAGTAAAATATAACTTTAATATAAGGATCTGGAACTGAAATGCTTCATTCAGCCTCTACTCCACAAACCAGTTCTCTTTCCCAGACCTGACTCCCAAATTCCTGGGAAATCTGTAGCTCCTAGAGTTAACTAAAATAAACTATAATTGTCCTGTGCATTGATATCAAGACAGGAATGATATTTTGAGAAACCTTTAATTTAGGACACTCTCCAGCTTACCTTTCAATCAGCTAATGAGTACCCCAATCAGCCTGAGGACCCTAAGGTTGACCAGACTACCAGACCACCAGGAAGCTCCTCGGTACTATGGGACTGGGATCATCCTCACATACCTCCTCTAGCCCACCCCTCAAGAAAGCCCCTTATAAGAAGAGACCCCTGAACTCCTCAAAATCCCTTCCTCATCTTGAGGTGGCCCAAATTTTCTCTTGAATATGTATTTCTTCCTTTTTTCCCCATATAAACCTCTGTCCATGTTTCTGACTGGCGCGTGCTGAAATTCTTTTCTGTTGCGTTAGCCAAGAACCCTGCAGATCCTGAGTTCCTGAGCTGAGGACTCACCCCAACAGAAGGACACATTTTAGGGAGAGACTATTTTGTTTAGTAAAGTACTTGCATTAGTCAATGCTCTCCAGAGAAAAAGAATCACCCCTATCCATCTAGAGAGATTGATTATTAGATTAGAAAACTGATATATTTGTCTTGGACCAACTTTATTCTAGGGTCCAGTTCTGCTCATATATTATCTTGCTTAATCCCTATAACAATTCTGAGGTAATCATACCACTGCCATTTTTTTTTTGTAGTACTAGGGATTGAATCTAGGGGTGCTCTACCACAGAGCTACATCCCCAGAGTCCATTGTATATTTTGTTTTGAGCCAGGGTTTCACTAAATTGCCTAGGCTGGCCATGAATCTGTGATCCTCCTGCCTCAGCCTCCCAAGTACTGGGATCATAGGTATGAGCCACCATGCCTTTTTTTTTTTTGTATGGGGGATTGAACTCAAGGGTATTCTACCTTTGAGCTATATCCACCATGCTCAGCTTCCCCAGCCCTTCTTATATTTTGCTTTTATTTGTGTGTGTGTGTGTGTGTGTGTGTGTGTGTGTTACTGGGGACTGAACCCAGAGGCATTCTACCATTGAGCTACACCTCCTGCCTCAGCCTCTCAAGTACTGGGATCATAGGTGTGAGCCACCATGCCTTTTTTTTTTTGTACTGGGGTTTGAACCCAGGGGCATTCTACCTTTGAGCTATATCCACCATGCTTGGCTCCCCCAACCCTTTTTATATTTTGCTTTTAAAACTAGGTCTCTGGCAGGGCGTGGTGGTGCACGCTTGTAATCTCAGTACTTGGCAGGCTGAGACAGGAGGATCACATGTTTGCCACCAGATTCAGCTACCTAGTGAGGCCCTCTGAAATTTAGATTAGAGTTAAAATCTTAGTTAAAATAGGGGGTGGCGCCGGGCGTGGTGGCGCACGCTTGTAATCCCAGCATTCGGGAGGCTGAGACTGGAGGATCCGGGTTCGCGGCCAGCCTCAGCTACCTAGTGAGGCACTCTGCAACTTAGTGAGACTCGGTTTCAAAATAAAGAATAAAAAATAGGGCTGGGGGTATAGCTTGGAGGTAGAATGCCCCTGAGTTCAATCCCCAGTACCGC
>PVLC010006385.1:0-69755 GCA_004027655.1 Graphiurus murinus
ATGCATGTGTATCTATGTTTATAGCTGCACAATTCACAATAGCCAAACTATGGAAGCAGCCAAGATGTCCATCAACAGATGAATGGATTACAAAACTATGGGATATGTACACAATGGAATTTTACTCAGCCATAAAGAAGAACAAAATCATGTTATTTGCAGGGAAATGGAGGCAACTGGAAAACATTATGTTAAGTGAGATTAGCCAGTCACAAAGAGTAAGGAAGCATATGTTCTCCCTAATATGCGGATGCTAGGGAGAGGATGGGGCATAGAGGGTCTTCAGACGGAAAAGGAGAGACCCTCAATAAACAAAGAAGTTGATTTAACCAAAAGGGATGGACGGGGGGCGGGGACACCCTAATGTACATCAAGGTTACTCACTAAATTGAACTTGAGAGGGAGGGAGGGCAAGGGAGCGGGGTGGGAATTTGGGGAAGGGGTCAAATGAGAAATGTGGGCACATATGTCATTATCAATTTGTACCTAACAAAGATGTTTGCTTACAATGCACGAATAATAATAAAAAAATAAAAAAATAAAAATAAATAGAGGTAAAGTTCACAATACGTAGCATGCCATGCTATACTAAGTAAAAAAAAAAAAAAAGAAAGAAAAAAAGAAATTTAGCCCTGAAGGAAGCTCACCTTCACTGTTGCTGTGGAAGGCCCCTTCTTCCTACCCTCTACCCCACTCTCCCTTCTTTTCTTCCTTTTCTCCCTCCCTGGCTCCTTCCTTTCTTTCTTCTTTCCTCCATTTGTCCACGTACTCTGTAGTTATTGTTTCTACTTTGTGTCTAGCATTGTATGAGGCATATAGTAATGAACAAGGCACTAAGTTTAAAAGTGAAAAAGAGTAAGAGGGATTTTCCCCCCACTACATCAGGGTCCTAATCTACCAGGATCCAAGTTCCTGCTCTACCATCACAATGCAAAATTTCTTATAGTCCTAAAATGTCATTTTTTACATATATGAAGACATTGCTCATGAGTCCAAATGGAGAGGACAGGGAAAGGCAAAGAAGCAAAGTGTGGCAAGCAAAGGACTGAAGACATTTTAATTGAGTCTTTCTCTTTAAAAATCTTCTTTTTGTAAACCCCACTGGTAGGCTTCCAAAGAACTTTTACTGGCCATATCTGGGTCGTCTGTCCACACTTAGGCAGAAGGTGAGTATTTTATTTTATTTTGTGGTACTAGTGATTAAACCCAGAAGCAGTCTACCTTTGAGCTACACCACCAGCCCAGTTTTATTTTTTATTTGTAAACAGGGTCTCACTAGGTTGATGAAAGTCTTACTACTTGCTGAGACTGTCCTCAAACCTGTGATCCTTCTGTCTCAGCCTCCCAAGTACTGGAATTACAGGTGCGTGCCACGATGCCTGGCTCAAAGGTGAGTATTTTAGCTGATTACATGGCTACATCATAACTTTTGTATGTGTCTGGCTAATGTCCTCTACACTGTTGCAAATGTCAGGTTTTTTTGTTTGTTTTTTTTAAAGTTGAATAGAAGCTGTGTGTAGTGGCACACACCTGTTACTGCTCTTCACATGGCAAATGAAAATGGGTTAAAAAGGTCTTGCTATTTCTCTAGACATTTTGTAGGACATTGAACCCATCCATGAGAGTGAAGGCTTCCTATAGACACCACTTAACTAATATTGTTGTATTGTATTGGGATTAAGTTACAACTTAATGAATATCAGTGAGACAAACATTTAAACCATAGCATTTATTTTCTTGTTTGCTTCTTAAGAATTAATGCTCTTGCTAATGATAAGAAGTTGCTAGGCTAAAGCAAAAATTGGGTGGAAGGTTCAAGCTGAAAGAACAATCTGGAATGGAGGCAGGCTCCAAGAAGAGTTGGAGCTTGGCTCTCGAAGGAGGATGAAGAATCAAGTTGAAAATAATGCTGGTGGGAAGAGAGGAGACTAACTTTCAGTTACGGCTGGACAAAGATTTCCTTTCATGAAATATTAGGACATTTATATTTTAACCCTAGAGTAACTAGAAAGTACTGGCATGTTATGGTGGCAGATTGGCTTGATGAGTTTTACATTTTTAGAAAGAACATTCTGGATCTTTCCTGTGGGGGCTAAAGAGGACAAAAAGAGAATGTATAAATACTACTAAGATGCTTCAACAGAGGAAAGAGGTGATTTTAGCCTGGTGCAATCTACAACTAGTGATATGAAGAGTTACATAGTTTTGTTTATTATTTTTAGAATGACAGGACTAAGTGATTGCTTTGATGTGAGTGTAGGAGGGAGAAAACTAATATAAATGAAAATGAAAAGTCCAGGGTCATTCTCAGATTTCACACCCAAAGTAATAATGATAACATTGTCATGTATTGAGATGGAGAACACAGCTTTTGAGGGAGGGTGAATGATGATGAATTCCATCTTAGATACTGGTGTTTGAGGCAACTGCCATATATCCATGAGGAGTTAGCTAGTGCACACTTGGACATTGAGGTCTAGAAATCAGGAGAGAGATCTGAGAGGAAGACTCAGCTTAGGAGTCAATAGTCCCAGATGCACCTTCCTTTTGGATATAAAGACCATAAATGAAGCTACGAACATGAATGATATTGTTTGGGAGAGAGTGCATAGGATAAGAAACCCATGATAGAACTCTTGTTTTTGAACTTATTAAATATTGAAGTAGGTGGCTGGAAAAAAAACGACAACTCCCAACGGAGGGTAGAGATGTAGAGTTTCCAAATGAATGAAGTAGTAGTGTCTTGCTCTATGTGAAGAAACATGAAAGTTCTTGCAGATTTTGTGAATTAGTGAGTAATACCAACCTAGCAAGGTAGAGGTATCAGCCACACCTAGGCAATGCTGAGCAGAATTCAGGTCAAGACACTCCAGTCCCAGCCACACAGAATATGAAACACCGAAAGTGCATCTACATATCTTCAATTTCCATCAGTAGGGAGATGAGCAGGCCCTTGTTACAACTGTGAACTAGTTGAAGGAGGAGTGTGTTATATACCTCTGGCTTGCCCTTTCTACTTCTTTACCTCCTATGCTCCTATTTCAGCTCCTGTTTTACTTAGTCATAGAAATTCTTTTCAATTAAAATAAGACAGGCTCTAATTACAGTTATTTACTTTTTATAGAAAATGTGTTTATGCCAAAGTGCTATTTTCTAGGTTTAAAAAAAATTCTTAAATGTCTCAATGAATGCTAAAATTCATTTAATTTAAAATTTGTAAATCAGAACTGCAGGTTATTGGATCAATGAGGTCTTTGAAAATAATATATCTTTTCTATTTTTTTTTTTTTTGGTACTGGAGATTGAATCCAGGGGCATACTACCTGTCAGCTACATCCCCTACCAATTTATTTATTTATTTTTATTTTGAAATAGGGTCTCACTAAGTTGTTGAGAGTTTTGCTAACTTGTTGAGACTGGCCTTGATCCTGTAATTCTCCTGTCTCAGCCTCCGAAGTACTGCAATTACAGGCTTGTGCCACCATGCCCAGTTGAGAAAAATATATTTTTCTAAGAATGTGCAAAGGATAGTGTAAGAATTTATGATGAGTTTTCCTTCAAGCCTCCCCACCTGCCTAAAGACAAAGATCTCTGGATGCAGGTTCGAGGGGTTTAATGCCGAGGGCTTTGGACACATCTGGCCAGCTTTGACTATATTTTCAAGCCATGTCTATAGATTTTTCCCTTTCCTCCATTCTTAGCGTTCTTCTTCTTCCCCTCTCCCAGATCAACTCTCTGCCTCAATATTCCCATATGCACTATCCAGAGAACATTCTTCTGGGGTTCTTCTCCTCACTCTACTTTCTTGAACTCTGGTTGAGATTTCTCAGTCTTCCAGGTTGAGAGGCTGGCCTACTGCCTTGTTTGCCAGAGGGAGAGGTAAACACTGAACGGAGACTTAATGTCTTGTATAAAGCACATGGATTCTCAGCCTTGGAGCATTTGGAGAGGACAGCATATGGGGACAAAGGAAATTTCAGTTGCTGAGAAATTGCCTCAGAAGACTGCCTGTTTACACGTGGGAAATTGTGTGTGTGTGTGTGTGTGTGTGTGTGTGTGTGTGTGTGTGTATGGGAAAACATGAGATAGGGTGGGATGAGTGGAACTGGTTGGTGCTAGGTGAACCAAGGTGAACCAATACATGGTTTCAGGTTTTACAGATTTACAGATTTTGCATATTTGAATGTAGAAGAAAAGTAAATCTTTGATTAAAGCAAAATTTATTTTTGTGGTTAATGTGAGCCCTTTTTAACAAATATGTAGAATAGTTATATATGCATGCATATCCACATAGACACAGATCGACCCATATATTTAACATATATTAATTGCATACACACATGCATAGATCTTTGGTCAGTTAAGATATCTGTGTTAGCTGGAACTGGTACCTTCTCTGTTATCCACCAGCAATTTCCTTGAGCCACTGCCATCTTTAATCACCTGATTTTTAAGTTGTTATCTGGAAGATACCAAAGCAAAAGTCCACCTCCTGTTAATAGGTCCATAATAGTAGAGTCTGGATTACTAAAATGTTGTTTACACTTTATTTTTTATAACTTAGTTGTTTGAAAATGTGGTATGAAATTTTAAGTAAATTATTGAATTCTTTATTGTCATCTCAAACCACCTAAATGAGAAACAATTGACAGTGTAGAACGAATGAAGAAGGGACTCCTTGCTCTATAGAATGGTTGCCATGCAGTGGGTCATATTTGCTTTTTGAAAGACTATCTTTCAACTGCACTCATCTGTGACAATAAATTTAAGGCTTACTCCAGTGAAGAGAGCAGAGAGAGAAAAATGAGACTCTTTGCCAGAGTTGGGCTGGACAGCTGTTATGTTTTTGTTAGGGATATAAGAGTTTATAAGAAAGTGCCCCTCAAAGATTGGAATGCTTACATGTACATTCTTTATAGATGAGACTCTTTAGGAAAAAGCCATTGATAGAATCCTATAAACATACATTTACAGAAACAGATGCAAGCAGAGATGGCACTATTTAAAATTTTGGACTTTATCCTCACAGGCCAGCAAAGTGCAATAAGAAGATCTCTTTTTCCATTTTCCTTTTTAAATTCACTTATTTCTCTGCTTCCTTTATCAAATTGTGCCAGTGCAGGCCATGACCTTGAACCTCTGAACCCCCTTTGAAGACTGAAACTGCTCTCCTGGGTGGTGTTCTTCATCTCTGGAGAAGTAGAAGTCATGCTTCAGTCTGCCTAATCTCTGGGCACTTTAAGAAACTATAGATCTGAGAGCCCCCGTCCACAATTCTGATTTAGCAGACCTACCCTAGACATAGGAATCTGCGTGTTTATCAAACAAACTAGTAGATTTTAATACAGAGGGTTTAGGGAATCACACCAAGTAAACACTGCCCTAGGACTAATCTCATTAATTTATTGTTGTCAAGTGAAAGCATTTCTTCACTGCAGATGAAGGAAGCAGCCTAAAGTGAAAGCTTCCATAAAAATTTCAAATGCAAGGTTATTTTAAACACGTTGCTCTTCCTTAAATTTTGGATATTTCTGCTATTCCAGATAGTATCATTCTCATAATCAAAACTGTCACATCATAGAAGTAATCAAATTCTTGTCATCAAAATTCTAAGTTCTTTATTTCACTTAGATTCCAAGAAAGGCTGCTGCAGAGCATATATGATCTAGAGTCACTCTACAGTGAGTTTGGACCTTCTGGATCCAGCTCCAGGAGTCAACACACCCAAGTGATTTCAGAATTATGACTCTGGAATTCTACAGTGTTCTGGCAGTTAAATTAATGTGTGGGTCCTTAAACATTTCCTTAGGCTTAATTCCTGAGAGTGGAATTTTTGGGACAGAATCTAATGTTTAATTTAAAAGCTTTGGTTTGTATTATCAAAATACAATGTTAAAAGGAATTATCATAATAAAATAAAATATACAAATGTTTATAGTGTGTTGGGCTCTGTATCCCAATCTTCATAACATTACAAGTTTAGTGTTATCATTATATCACTTTCAAAGATGATAAAGATGAGGCTTAAAGGACTTAAAATATTGGCCAAGGTCATAGAACCAATATATAAGAAAGCTAGAACTTGAACTCATGTCTTCCTGAGGCCAACCCTGTGCTGCTAACCGCCAGAGTGTATTGACACTCTCACCAGAAATGTATGAAAATTCCTGTCTTCCCACAAATAACCAATCCAGCACATTACTTTCCTTTTAAAATTAGTAGTTCGGTGGAGACAACTATTTGCTTAATAGCGGATGAACTATTTGGCAGTAGTTCTAGAACTCAATTTAGGCAGCTCCCATTTATACTCATATACAGTACAGAAAATAATTATTTCCCCAAAGGTTTTGTACCATAGGGTTGAATAAACTACAGTCTTTACATACTTTGTGGCCAAATGGTTCTCAGACCCTTTTTACTGCCATGGTTAGCAGAGGTAGGTACCATGGTGAGACGGGAGGCAACTACATTGACTACACAATCTGGGGGAAGAATTTTAATTGGATGTAATTTCTTCTGGGATTTAATACAGTTTTGAATATCCAAATACATGAAAATCAGAATAAATAAAAAGATAAAAAGAGAAATATAGTTAAAGAGAGAGGGAGAGATTATTTATTATATCAGCTAAATTCTAAACTTAGCTCTGAATTCATAACAAAACAAACACAAAGAGTTCTATGATTTCCATTGTTC
The DNA here is from genome assembly GCA_004027655.1 of Graphiurus murinus. Classification (NCBI taxonomy): domain Eukaryota; kingdom Metazoa; phylum Chordata; class Mammalia; order Rodentia; family Gliridae; genus Graphiurus; species Graphiurus murinus. The sequence continues at coordinate 6,697 of PVLC010006385.1, forward strand.
TCCCCAAGTGAAAACATGTCAGTTCTTTTGGAGAGCAAACTCCTGATGATGTGCCACAGGCTTTACAAGGGATAACAAGTGAATTAATAGACAATATCTCTGGACTTCACTGTTGCAAAAAGAAAGTCTCTTTAAAAATTTTAAATATGTTTTTATTGGTGCATTATAATTATACATCATAGAAATGTTTAAAGTGATACAAATACACATGCCCACAGCATTTGGTGTGTTTCCCTCTTCCACCTACTCCTCCTCCACTCATCATACATGTTAGTGAGATTGGCAGTGGTACCTTCATATATGGGCATAGCATTATTTGAACTGTTCCCATCATCAAGCCTCCTTTCCCATACTCACATTCCTCCCCCAACCCCCTTTTACTATTCTACTGGTACAATTTTTTTAATTTCTCAAAACTTGCTTTGTGGCCTGATGTATGAGAATGTTCCATGTGCTGGTGAGAAGACAGTGTTTTCTGTAGCTGTTGGAAATATGTGAGAATACCAATGTCATTCTCAATACCCTGTGTGGAGAAGAGAGAGAAGTGGGGGAAGCTGGGGAAAAGCCCACTAAGTATCAATTCTTCTTCTTCTTCTTATTATTATTATAGAACTATAATGTACTAATAAAAGTATATAAAAAAGAGACAGACTCTAATACAATAGTAGTTGGGGAACTGAACACCACTTTGATCAATGGATAGTTCAACCAGAGACAAAACTGACAAAGAACCACTGAGTTATACTATACTATACACCAAATGGACCTAACAGAAATAAGTCTTTAAATGAGTATTTATCATATTTGCTACTAAATAAACACATTTTAATGTAAAAATATTTGTTAAAGTTGCTTCATAAATTTTAATAACGTGAAGAGATAACCTATTCTAAGTGTGAAATAATTGCCTAAATGATTCAATTTCTGTAGGATTAAATACTATCAGTTTTCTGACCCATGAATCTAAGTTGTCTGTGGTTGAGTAAGATACAGAAAATTATCTTAATGTAGGCCACTCATGCTTTGAAACTTATTATTTCTTGAAGCTTTTAAGTCCATCCGAATAGTAGAAATTCACAGAATTTTCTCTAATCACAAGTTCACAATGTCTACATAAAATTTATCTTCCAAAATTTCTTTTGCTGTGTGGAACTATTCTTTGAGTACAGTATAACTGAATGATATTATCTTATCTTAGGTCTAAGGTTATTTATACTCTTCCAAAGACTAACTCTATTACCAAAACAGTTAAAATCAGAGTGGTAGGAGTCATCACTTTATCTAATTTTCAAAATGAATTAACCATTATACTTTTACTACATCTTGAAATATATTTGCATATATTTACATTTTAAAGGAGTTAACTAAATTATTTTGACTAAACACGACATATTCCTTAAAATATAGTGTTGGAAACTTTTGATTTAATACTTCAGCTTCTGGATATTCATTTTTAAAAAAGTATTCAAAATCTGGGCAAAAAATCTTGATCCTTAATAGTGATAGTTGTAGTAATGAGAAAGTATGAACCCCGAGTTTGTCATAGTATAGAAGCAATTAATTATGGTACCTAGGATATTTAACTATAGATTATAGTCTAGAGAACATTTAGAATATAAGTATTGTATAGAAAGTAATCTTCTCTTCCCTATTCTCAGTATCAGAAAGTGTGTATTATATGTGTACATTCCATAAATACTTGTGGAATAAATATATATTTGATCATTTATTAGTTAATTTTTACTGGGCTAAACTGAGGCAAGTGCTTGGCAGTGTTCTCAGTACTTCCAATGCATTAACCCTTTTAATCCTCTGACAACATCACCATGAGGTAACTACACTTCGTTTTTTTTGAGGTACTGGGGATTAAACCCAGGGGCATTCTACCTCCGAGCTACACCCCCAGTCCTATTTTTTATTCTTTATTTTGAAACCGGGTCTCACTAAGTTGCGGAGGGCCTCCCTAAGTAGCTGAGTAGCTGAGGCTGGCCGAGAACCCAGATCCTCCAATCTCAGCCTCCCAAGTACTAGGATTACAAGCATGAGCCACCACTCCCGGCTATTACACTTCTTATCTTTATTTTACAAATAAGGAAAGTGAGACACAGGGAGTTAAAGAACTTGTTCAGTGTCATACAGCTAAAAGAGCTGCAGCTGCCATTTCAACCCATGAATCTATGTTTTTGTTGTTGTTTTGTTTTTTTGTTTGGTGGTACTGGGGATTGAAATAATGGGTGTTCTGCTTCTGCTTCTGAGCTATACTCCCAGCCCTATTTTTTATTACTATTATTATTATTATTATTCTGAAACAGGGCTTCACTAAGTTGCTGAGGCTGGCTGTAAACCTGTGATCCTCGTGTCTCAGCCTCCTAAGTACTGGGATTATAGGTATTAGCCTCTGTGCCCAGCTGAATCTGTATATTTTATTTCTATGCTCAGGCTGATTAATACCTGCAAATAGTAGTTTGAAGACATGAAGAATTGTACTCTAATTTAACAAGTTTTATTTTGGTTGAACTGTAAAATATTTGCTCTGACATAAGAAATGAATAGTTTCCTTTTCTATGTTAAAGCTATTTTCAAAGTTCATTATGAAAGATGAGGAACTGGTTTTAAAAAGCTGAGAATAGCCAAGCATGGTGGCTCATGCTTGTGATCCCAGTACTTAGAAGGCTGAGACAGGAGGATTTCAGGATCCAGACCAGCCTCAGCAACTTAACAGGGCCTCAGCAACCTAGCAGGGCCTTGTTCCAAAACAAAAACTAAAAAGTGCTGTAGGTATAGCTCATAGAACACCCCCTGAGTTGAATCTCCAATACCATGAAAACAATACAACAAACAAAAAACCTGACCCCGGTCCCTGGAATTGTTTGAAATACTATGTGTGTGTGGAGGGGGGCGGGCAGGGGGGACTAGGGATTAAGCCCAGGGGCATTCTACTTCCAAGCGACACCTTCAGCCCTATTTTACTTTGAAACAGGGTCTTGCTAGGTTGATGAGAGTCTCATTACTTGCTGAGGCTGTCTTTGAACCTGTGATCCTCCTATCTCAGCCTCCCAAGTACTGGGATTATAAGCGCGCGCCACCACGCCAGGTGAGTTGAAATATTATGTTAACATAATACACACTTACCTCTTTCACAAGTGCCTGGAGGTAAGAAATAAGATTACTACAGCAGAATCAAAAGTGTTCCACTGGCTCCATAGCCTGCTCCATGGAAATCCCAACCAACTCAAATTCTCTCGGATTGTGTACATTTCCTTTGGAGATGCTCTATGGGAAAACTCAATGAGGTGTTTCTTTCTTTTTTTTTTTTTTTTTTGCGGTACTGGGGATTGAACTCAGAGGCATTCTACCTCCGAGCTACACCCCCAGCCCTATTTTTTTATTCTTTATTTTGAAACCGAGTCTCACTAAGTTACGGAGTGTCAATGAGGTGTTTCTTTGTTTTATTTTTTTTTCCTGATGGTTCTTTATCTTTCTTGCAATTAATTTTCTCAAGGAGCTCTGCTGAAAGGGAGTCTCCTGGGAGCTCTCCATATGTAAAGGGCCTCTCCTGGGCCCTTGGCACCCTCAGTCCAGCTGCCTCCTTCCATCTACCGTATCCATAATTATGATGCTTCACTTGAGCTACATTCTTGCAGAAATGATAAAGCAGTGCTGACCAGTAGTGCTCAGGTTCTTAATGGGTTTGTAATAAATGGCTCCTTTGGGTTTCACACACTTTTATCACAGACTCTTTCTCTAGGACTGAGGCATGGGTCCATGAACTTGTATTGAAGAATATGTGAGTGAAAGAAACTAGCTGGTACTCAGAATCACCTCTACAAGCCACTCCACCATCAGTTCACTAAGCGCTGGCATTTAAGTCTGCATTTCCTTAAGACAAGTACGGTTCAAGAAACATTTCCACCTGTCATTTATAAAGAACAGCCTAAGACTGACAAGTCTTCCAGATATGCCCAGACATGTCAATCCCAGGTTCAACATTACTTAGGCTCATACTACACTAATATTACTTATGTGAAAAGTAAGAATGATTGCATTTTGCACATATTCTTGTTTAGTAGTTTGGTTTTTTTTTTTTGGTTTCTGTGTGGTATCCCCCAAAACCTGTATGGAGAGGAAAAGTAGTACTTTATCACTCATTGCTAGGTTCATGACCAATGCCTCTATAACAAAAGACAGACTAGCAAGAGAAAAACCTATTGATTAATTAGTTAATTAATTAACATACTGGGGGTTGAATCCAGGAGCATTCTACCTCCATGTTATGCTTCCAGACCTTTTTAAAATTTAAATTATTTTTTTTTTTTTGTGGTACTGAAGATTTATCTCCGAGATACATCCCCCAGTCCTATTTTATTTATTTTGAAACAGGGTCTTACTAAGTTGTTAAGGGCCTACGTTGCTGAGGCTGACTTGGAATCTGTGATTCTCCTGTCTCAGCCTTCCAAGTACTGGGGTTACAGACATGTGTCACCATGCCCTGCCATACAAATCTATTTAATGTAAGTTTTTTTTGCGGTACTGGGGATTGAACTCTGAGCTATACCCCCAAGCCCTATTTTTTATTCTTTATTTTGAAACCGAGTCTCACTAAGTTGCGGAGTGCCTCACTAGGTAGCTGAGGCTGGCCTTACACCCGGATCCTCCGGTCTCAGCCTCCCAAATGCTTAATGTAAGTTTTATGTGACAAAGGAGGCTTCAGAAATGAAAACCCAAAGGAACAGAGAAACCTGGTTATTTTTATGCTTTAGTTTGATGAAGGATGGACTTTTTGCAGAAGTATGATTGAATAAAAGGAGTGATTGAATGGTAATAAACTGGAGGGAATTTAGCAAGGCCTGTTTGTTCAGATACTTCTCTATGTCCCTGTGTCTGCAGAAATGGGGGTTCCCTTCTTCCAGTCACATGGATAGTGTCTTTCTCGGGAGAGTCTTAGACCTACTTTAGGGATGGTCAGATAATTATTTTATGGCCTGCTACCTTTGTTCCTCTCTTTTCTCAAATGCTAAGGTACCATATTTAGGGTAGTGTCTCCTGACCCCTAATACTTGAAATGGAAAGAACAAGTTTCCCTTTAGAAAGTTAACTATTAAGTCAATTCTTTAATTGATTATTTCATATCACAGGGGGAAAGGAAAACGACTTTGGGGTTTATGAGACTATAATTGCTTTGAGGGTATAAACACATATAAGGAAGGACTGGCCAGGATACCAATCAGAAGGGAGCTTGGATAAAAAAAAAAAAAAAAACCTAGAAAAACAGAAACCAAAGAATCAAATAGCCAGTCATGCTTCGAGGGACAAGTGTTTTAGTCAAAAGATATCAATGATTCCTGTGCTATCAGCAAACATCTTTCTAGTGAGGCTAGGTCACAGCATGTATGTCTTTTTTTTTTTTTTTTGCAGTACTGGGGATTGAACTCAGGGGCATTCTATCTCCAAGCTATACCCCCAACCCTATTTTATATTCTTTATTTTGAAACAGGGTCTCACTAAGTTGCAGAGTGCCTCACTAGGCACCTGAGGCTGGCCACGAACCCAGATCCTCCGTTCTCAGCCTCCCAAGGGCTGGGATTACAAGCTTGTGCCACCACGCCCAGCTCATAGCATGTATTTCTGCACAGAAGATTTGATCTCACTGGTCACATCCTGCTATTTATGAGAATGATGAATGAGATTATCATGCCTAATGCCATGAAACATTTAATTCAGTTACTTCCACTTGTTCTGATTCAGGCAATTTATTATTGCATCTCTTGTTACTGCTGAGTCTTTTTAATGTTGGATATGGGATAGACATTCATAGACATGACTTAATCTTCAGACCAGTCCTGTGTGATGAGAACCATCATCCTGGCTATTTGGGTGAAGAAACTGAGGCTCAAAAACATGAGTTCAGATTTATCCGAATAAATTTAATTTTCGGTTATGATTTAATTTCAATATGCATCTGTTGAAAAATAAGGGAGAACCAATGTGATCCTCCGGTCTCAGCCTCCCAAATGCTGGGATTACAAGCGTGTGCCACCACGCCCGGCATAAATTAGATTTTTTAATGGCACAAATTTTGCTTTTTTTTCTTGACTGTTATTTGTTGTTTGAATAATTGTAGAGAAATTTATAAAGAATAAAATAAACACAAGCTGATTTATTATGGAAACTGGATCAATGTAGTTAGAATTTGTTATTTCCACCCTTTAAAGTTAACATTTTTTCCTTTCTTGGCCTATGATTCCTTTCTGTGTTCACACACTTCGTGATTATTTTGCTCTGAGCTCCCATACAAGGTAAAAATTGATTTTTCAGAACTCTCAATAACAATTTATAAAGGATATAACTCCAAAGGTGCATTTCTAACTGAAGTTCTTAGCTTATATCTGTTAATTTGATATCACAAACTCCTTTCTTTAGCACAATAATTTATTTCTTAGTGTATGTGTGAAGGACAAAAAGTGTGCCAAGTTAAATGGTACAATTTCTGCCAAATTGTTCTTCAGACATTCATCTTATATATTGCATGTAATAACCACTATTGTTAACTTTGAAATGCTTTGATGTGAAGGTAGATCTCTCACAGAAAACATACTTAACATTTATACTGTGGTAGTTCTCTAAATTCAAGGATTATCTAGTGAATTACATAGCCTCGATTTACCAGCTGTACTGCCTGTAATTTCTTATACACACGTATACGGCTAGGTGTACGTGGCCCATGAATGTTTGGTGTTACTTTGGTTATGTTGGTTTCTGAGATCACTCAGGTGTATTCACTCTCCCAATTTTGGTATCTTGAAAGGCTCCATGTAGATTATATTAGGTACTACTTCTCTAATCCTGTGTGTTTCTAAATCATGAGAGAGAGAAGTTTTCAAAATTTAGAAGAATAAGGTATAAGAGGAATCTAACATATCTTCTATGGGTTTTTGTGGGCTTTTTTCTTTTGTGTGTGTGTGTGTGTGTGTGTGTGTGTGTGTGTGTGTGTGTGTTTCCATAGGTACTTTTCTTTTCTTTTTTCTTTTTTTTTTTTTTTTGATAATGAGGATTGGACCTACGGGAATTCTACCTCGAGCTACACCCCCAGTCCTATTTTATTTTTTATTTTGAAACAGGGTCTCACTAAGTTGCCCAGGGCCTCACTAAGTTGCTAAGCTTGAGCTCCTCCTGTCAAAGCCTCCCAGGTACTGGGATTATAGACATGCACTACCATGCCCAGCTCCAGGTGTTTTTAAATCATGCTATACCATCCACTTACTCTTTTTTCTTTTCTGCATGTTGTTTTCTACATAGGGTAACAGTTGTTATAATTACCTAATATGACTCAGGAACATTGTAGCATTAAGGTAGTTTTAGGACTTAAATCCCAAGGATACTTTTTCATATTGTGCAGTGTTGTTAAGGAGTATTCATAACCATGCTTTAAATAAATCCCCTGAGCTTCTGTTACTTCCATGTGCATATCTGGCTTTGATTTACTTACAGGTCAGGACTTGTCTTGGTCTCAACCTAGACCCTGGCACTTGCCTGTCATGTGCATCACAGGTGCTGAAAGAATGTCAACTGGGTAGACCTGGGGTCACATGAGGTCAAGGTTACTGATGTTCCAGAATCGGGTATTATGCAGGACCAGCAGTTTTCTCTTCAGATATGTCTTATCAAGGCTGTTTAAAAAGTCTTTCATAGCCAGATGTGGTGGTACACACGCCTGTAATCCTAGTACTTGGGAGGTGGTGACAGAAGAATCACAGGTTCAAGGCTAGTCTCAGCAACTTAATGAGAATCTGTTTCCAAATAAAATAATAAAATAGGGCTGAGGGTGTAGCTCAAAAGTAGAAAGCCCTGGGGTTCTGTCTCCTGCACCACACACACACACAAAAGTCCTTCTTAGGAGTCATTTAAAGAAAGTTACAGCGTTATTAATTTCCATATATCTTAGGTCCTGTTTTATTATTTCCCAAGAAAATGAACAACAGGTTAGAATAAATACTCAGAAATTCATTCATTCATTCATTCATTCATTCATATTATTTATAGAACTGGGGATTGAACCCAGGGGCATTCTATGTTCAAGCTACATCCACAGCCCTTTTATATTTTTTTGTTTTGAAACAAAGTCTTGCTGGGTTGCTGAGAGTCTGGCTACACTGCTGAGGCTGTCCTTGAAAGTGAGATCGTCCTGCCTCAGTCTCTCATGTACTGGGATTATAGGCATGGCCCACCACGCCTGGCTCCTTTAAAAGTTTAGGTTAAATGTAGGGGTCTCACTTAGAGCCCAGAGAGTTGGTTGCTCCAGTTATCTTTCTTAGTGTCAATGAGGAGACATGCAAGTTAGAAACTAGCACTAAAACAACAACAACAACAACAACAAACCAGTATCTTCTATTTATTAAGCATTTACTTTATGCTAGTTGTTGGAGTGGAAACATGTTTTTTCCTTTTAAAGCCACTGGTGGTAAGTCTTATTGTTATTCCCATTTCACTCCTAATGAAAATAGAACACAAAAAGCTTAAGAAGCATTCCCAGGATGGCACAGCTAGGCATGTGCTGGAGTTGAGGTTCAAACTCAACTTCAGCAGATGCTTGTTATTCATGGTAGTTGTGTTCTATAAAGTGGCTACAAACACTGAATTAGAGAATACTGAACTCCAGCTCCTAGGAGAAATACAGGGTTAGGTTTCTGCAAGCTTCTGATCACAACATCAGACATTAACTCTTAATTCTAGGGAATGAGCTTGTTCAAAATTAAGCTATTCTTTGCCTATTTGGTATCCTGCTAAACTTTCCTTGGATCCTTTTGTCCTTTCCTCCCTCTGTGTGTCCTAATTACATAGTGAGTCAAAGACTTCATCGACTTCTCTCAAGGTGAGAAGTTATTATAATACAGTGAATTTCAAATAATTATTTTTTCAACTTGAAATATTATTATTTATTTTGGTTTTGTTCCCTTCTCTATTTTGTTGTGATAATATTCTTTTTTAAAATGTGGTTGTGGCTATAATGATTGTTTTCTTTTCAAAAATATATTTACCTGACAAAGCTTTAAAGACTGGTAATTCTACATTAATCCCCAGATTTATAACTTTATTGATCTATGAATTTCAAAGTCTGGCAACTACAACTCTAGAAAAAATCTATAAGTGAGTTGTAATATTTACTTCTAGATTTCCCTGAAAGAGAATATATTTGGCAATAGGGTCTAGAAATGTTTTCAAAGACCTCACAAATAATTTTTACATCAAAGAGGTGATAAGTCACCACCTGTCAAGTTTCCTCTCAGCAGTTATTTTTTAGCCAACATTTACCCTTGGTACATTGTTAATACCTCATGGTTTTAGTAGTTTTACCCTGAAGATAGTCACTAGTTGGGTTAAACTCCAAGAAAAGAAGGCCATGAGATTTGTTTTGGCTTGTGTTTCTCATCTCACAGTGTGATTTGTAAATGATTTTGCTTGAGCCTGGATATGATTCACCCACAAACATAAAAGAAGTTGCTAATACCTCTTCCAATTTTTAAATAATCATCTGATTGGGAATTAAAAGAGTTGGGGGGGTGGTTGCAGCAGAAGGTTTAGTTTGGCACTGCTGTTTATGATGAGTTAGGGATACATTTTCTCTCTAGTTTTCATCAGGAAAAGATCAGGTAAATCTAACCATCTGAAAAAATATAAATGGGGATTTTCAGTCCCAAATGTTCCATTGTGGTGATGTTAGATCTTTCCCACCCAGCTTGTTTAGGGCGATGACAATGAAAAAGATAAAATGCATAGTTCTGCAATTGCCAGTTATGAAAGAGACTCTGATGTGAACAAAGTAGAGTGAATTTATAGTCTAAGTGAAGAATGTCATTTGCAAATATATAATGTAACTCCTAACTGCAATAGGCAGAAGGGGGCTATCTAATCTCAATTTTCATATAGATATTAAGATTATTTTGTTGATATACAACTGTGCCTTATACACGTAGGGCATTAAGTAATATCTTTGAATGATCAAATAAATTCTGTTTATATTAATTTCATTCACCAATGCAAACATTATACAAAGTTGTATTATATAGAAGCACACCTAATTTTCTGTCAATATGAACCTATAATTTGTCAATGTCTTAAAGAATGTAGAAAAATGAAACATTACATATTATTCACACTTCAAATACTTTTTAAGTTATTTTATTGTCACGCTTAAGTAATATATAGTTTGGCATTCATCTTGACTTTCATCCATAAATCACACTTAAAATATGGCAATACAGAATACAAATTTTGAACTGAATTTACAATAATACTACATAGTCTTACATACAGGAAGGATACATAGTATTTTAATTTTTTTTTCTATCCATCTTTTTAGGGTCAATGTCTAGAGATACTACAAATCAAATAGCAGTATATAGAATTAGTTTTTAAAGTCTGAGGAGGCAGAATATCATGGTGAAAAGAGTTACAGAATTGGAGAAAGAAGACCTAAACTCTAATTCTGTTTTAACTTTATAAAATAAGGCATTTGTACTACAATATCTTTTAGTACTTTTCAGCTTTAAATTTCTTTTTTTTTTTTTTTTGCGGTACTGGGGATTGAACTCAGGGGCATTCTACCTCCGAGCTACACCCCCAGCCCTATTTTTTTTTATTCTTTATTTTGAAACCAAGTCTCACTAAGTTGCGGAGGGCCTCACTAGGTAGCTGAGGCTGGCCGCGAACCCGGATCCTCCGGTCTCAGCCTCCCGAATGCTGGGATTACAAGCGTGCGCCACCACGCCCGGCTTTCAGCTTTAAATTTCTAATCTATAAGAAAGACATTTTGGGGTAGGGCCTAGTGGCGCATGCTTGTAATTCCAGTACTTGGGGGGCTGAGACAGGAGGATCACAGGTTTGAACCCAGCCTCACCAACTTAGTGAGGCTCTCAGAAATTTAGTGAGACCCTATTTCTAAATAAAATATAAAATAGGACTGGGGGTATATAGCCTGGAGGTAGAAGGCCCCTGGGTTCCATCCCTAGTACCACAAAAAAAAAAAAAAAAAAGACATTTTTGGATATTAGCTTAAAAGGTGCTAAAAGTAGTGATATGGTTTGGATAAGTGTTCCTCCAAGATTCACGTGTTAAAGACTTAGTTTCCAGCTTATAGCACTATTAGGAGGCAGCGGTACCTTTAAGAGGCGGGACTTAGTTGAAAGAAGTTAGATTCCTGGGATATTGCCTCCTCAGCCTCTTCCCGTCCCTCTCTTTGCTTCCAGGTTGCCAAGAGGTGAGTGGCTTTGCTCCACTCTGTGCTCCCAGGCGTGGTGCTACCTCATCACAGGCCCAAAGCAACAAAGCCAACTGATCTTCGGTGGACTGGAACCTCTGGTGCCCTGAGCCAAAGTAAATCTTTCTTCTTTTAAAGTTGGTCTTCTCAGGTATTCTGTTGCAGCAATAGAAAGCTGACTAACAAAAGTAGTAAAAGTTTCATTAAAAAATAACTTAATTCAACAACTTAAGAAATTTATTGGGTTAAGTCCTTGCCACTTGACTAAAAAATTTGACATCTCCTCCATGAAATCTTCCCTATTCCTCCTCTAATCTGCATATATATATATATATATATATATATATATATATATATATATATATATATTTCTACTTTTATATGAGACTTGCAGTGTTTTGTTCTTTGTATTTTGAATACCAAGACATGTGTATTTTGGTACTCTTCTCCTCCAAAGCATGAATATTTTACTATACCTTCTTCAGTTTTGTATCCTACAACAGTGCTTACCATAGTGCCTTAAACAGAATGCTCCATAAACATTTATTAAGTAATCGATTACACCATTACAGAAGGTATTAGCCAGGGATTTACTAAATTACAATGTTAAATTATTCATGTATTCAGTCAACAAACACTTGCTGAAGGCTTACTGTACTATATTCTGGACTAGAGGCTGGAGACATGAAGGTAAACACAGCTGCAGAAATTAAGAAGCTCATAAAATAGCAAGCTGACATTTAACCAACAAATTACCATGCAGTGTGATATATCAACAGTGTAGGACATGGTGGTATGTGGATGATGGTAAAGGTTTTCCAGGCTAGAGGATGCTATTTCTGAGCTGGGTATTAAAAGGTTACCATGTGTTGTTTGCAAAGTCAACCCTGTGTGCTTGCAGGTGAAGGTGTGTGTAGCATTTTAGGGAGACAATGATCTGGTCCTTCAGAAAAGTAAGAAGCAGCATGGCCTCCTGGGGCAGGTGTGGGGGAGGAGAGGATATAAGCACCCAGTAGGGTCAGGAAGGGAAGTTCTGGGAGATGAGGTGGAGGAGCTGTTAACCCAGGTACAACTGGAAGCAATGGGGAGATGGTGACAAGTTTTAAATAGGGAAAGTATCAATCACCCTACAGGCACTATGGAAAAGAGTTTGGGGGTGAGCGATTACAGAGGTGAGAAGGCAGACTTTCCAAGCCACTGCAGGATCCAGGTGAGAGATAACGAGGACTGGGATGCTGCCGGTGTCAGAGATGATGGAGAGGGGCAGATGGCTATCCAGCTGCCTGTCCTCTGATTTCACTCATATTAACTTGTAAAGATTCTTTCTAGAAAAACATTGAAGACTTAGTAAAAATTATAGCCAACACAGTTAATAGAGAAGTCCAAAATATATGCTCATAAGAGGAAAATAATATTTGGAAAATGAAAGGCATGATGGAACTTTATTTTTGATAATTTGATTTTGGTGCCTGGTGAAAAAGCTTCCTCTTACCCTCTTGCATGTGTCCAATCATCATAATACAATTTTTTTTCTGAAGGAATTAAAACATCTTCCTTGATTCTTTTTGAGCAGGATGTGTATTTCTGCTGCCGTTGCTCAAGGACACCAGCCCTCCGGCTCCTTCACTCTTCTAACATGAACTCTCAGCAAGAATTGAGCTTGCCTCAGCACCGATTCTTCCTTCTTCCGCCTTTTGTTCTGTTGGACAGTGTCACTTTCAGGGTGGGCCTTCCTCTTGAGTTTGCTATTCTACATGCCAATCATCTCTGGAAACACCTTCATCAACACACCCAGAAGTCTCTTAGGTGTCTCAATCCAATCAAGTTGAAAATCCAGATCAACCATCACAAGTCCACCCATTGTCAACTTGACACTTAACCGTATCTCTTTAAATCATACTGAATCCCTAAAGAACCACAATAACAAAGTCGTAATTTGGCCTATGATAATAAAACGATTCTGTGTACAACTGAAAACACACTAAACACACTAATTCCTTCCCTTGAATAGGAGGCAAGGTTTTTTGACTGAAGCGTACTCTTCTTCTGACATCATGCAGCTTAAATGCTATGATGTAGACTCTATAACACTTAAGTATTGATATTAAGTTCACCAATATTATGTTCTATGATAGGGGAATAAGGAAGGAGAAAAAAACAAAGATATCTACCTAATATGTGCATATATATTATGCATATATATGTATGTGCACAAACATATTCTTAACAAAATAGGAAAGAAATACTTATAGCAGTTACAATCTTTACTTCTGTACCTGGTCACTTGGCTGCAGTTGATAACTATAACTATCTTTTAGTATCATTCTGTATTCCTCCTGCCTTCAACCAGCACTTCAGAGGGTCTTTACATGGAGAGGTGAACCACACCTTCATTCCTGAAGGGTCTGAGACATTTGTCGTTTGCCTGGACTGAATCATTGTAGTTTACCTTTTAACCTTAATGACACAACATGGTAATAATAAGAGCCACCTTATGAGATCTCTTACTCTCCAGGAATACTCTTTCTTGCTTCCCCTGTGGAGTAATAGTCCAATGTCCCCTTGGAAATATGTATAAATCAACCCCACCAAGACCGTAACCTAGCCTGTTGTCTAGAGGGATAGGAGCCCAAAGTGGCAGGAGGAAGTCTTAACTTCCAATCCAATGGATCATTGTCATGCCTTATTGTAGAAATGGTTCTCCTCTGGAACTAAGACCTTTTGTCCAACAGAACACAAGTTTGTGGGGACAGGAAGAAAAAATGTTGCTAGCAGGTCACTGGGGGTAATGGTGAGTGGTACCATTCCCATTGCTAGGTTTCTGGACCTGTGAATTCCAGCTATAGGGAAGGCAGTACCACATAGAAGATGCTGATTCAGAGCAAACAGTCTTCTGGAGAACCTTGTCCAACCCTGCAAAGCATTGCCACCTAGCTGGCACTGTAACTGCTATCTTCAAAAGGTCATTTTACCATTCTATCAAACCAGGTACTTCAGGATGGTGGGAAACATGGTAAGGCCAGTGAATCCCATGAGCTCTTTGCTGCACTTCTTTGGCTATGAAGTGAGTTCCTTGGTCAGAAGCAATGCTGTGTGGAATACCATGACAGTAGATAAGGTATTCTGTAAATCCAGGGATGGTAGTTTTTGCAGAAGCATCACCATCAGGGAAGGCAAACCCATACCCAGAATATCTTTGCTCTCTATATTTCCTAGAAATTGGTAGTTGGATATAGAAATTAGATCAGATTAAACCAGATCCTGGCTCAAAAAATAAAAAAAGTTTTTGACAAAGACTTTTTCACAGGAAAAATTGTGTATTTTAACTGGGGGACTTGTAAGCTCTAGTGTATTGTTTTGTTATCAAATTAACAAATGATGCTTCACAATACCTAGATCTTCACTTGAATATTATATTTTTTTAGAGTTTTAATGTAAAAAATATTCAAATAGATATTCCAAACAACCAAAATTTGTTGAGAAAGAATAGATGAGTGTCATCTGAAAGTAACCACAACAGTAACGGACCACTTTTTTAAAAACCATAAATGCAAATAATTCCTAATGACCCCATCATAGGCTCATATCATTCATCCAAATTATATGCCATGGATCAGCAAGCACTACGACAAGGAAACTTCTTTATGTGTGATATAAATCTCCAATTGCTACCTTATTTAAAAACTGGATGATGATAACAGCTCTGTGACTCCATAAATTTGAGTTTCTAATATTATGCAGAAGAACATAAAACCTGTTTATGCATTATAATGCAGCAATAATGTATCTTTTCGCAATCATTGGCATAACTAAATCTACTAACTTGCCTATAGCATGCATAATGACAAGTTTGCAAAATGCTCAGAATTTTAAATTTCGATTCACCTGCAATTCAAATCCCTGCAGCAATTAAAGAGAAAACCCACACATATCAAGCCAAGAAATCCCTTTAACTGGGTAAGATGCAGTTTTTAGGGAGAGTATTTTCATGTGCCCTTTGAGGCTATAGCGAAACTAGAGTCAAATAGATTTATATACCCGCATGTTAAAACAAGTCCTGGTTGAAATGATTTGCTTCTGCAGCTTCTTAGAAATAAAGATTGATAGAAATTCAACAAAACACGTTAGTTTGAGCTACCCACTCTTTTTTCCCCCATGTTGTTGGCCACTTCTATGGAGGCAGAATTGAAGTGAAGAGTTGAGACATTTATGTGTATCAGGAGTTGACAAGTTTTCTGTTAAAAGTCCGTAGAGTAAATATTTTAGTCTTTGTAGGTCGTTTGGTCTCTGTCACAGCTACTCAACTATTGTAGGAGGAAGGCAGCCTTAGAAAATATGTACATGGATATGCCTGGCTGTGTTCCAATAAAACTTTATTTATAAAAACAGACAATTGACTGGACTTGGCCTATGCGCCATAGGTTGCTGACCTGGATAATTCAAGCCAAATTTTATTGCCTATTAAAGAAAGTATTTTTCTTCTTCTAAATAATTGAGTTTGGCAGGTTATACTAATTGGGTTCAACAGAAGGTAGCTTAATTCTACACTTCATTTGGTATTTGTAGACACAGGTTTTGTTATATTTTTAAAGTCAGTCCTTTGAGAAGGCCAGCCACCTGTCTGAGTTTATTAGAATTAATGAGGGATAAGAATGGATTGTCCTATGTAGAACAAAAGAACTCTTCCAGAAGGAAGTTTAATACTTGAAAAAAGCCTTGTGCATTTTTACTTGGTTGTAGAAAAGAACCACTTCAAAGGTAAAGAGATACCAGAGAAAAAACAAAAAAGAAAGAAAAATTTTGTCAGGGTTAGAAATTAATCATTAATTATAACACTAAACATGAACTTTGTATTCCTATTGCTTCAAACAACAATAGCAAAAACTCATAACACCTTCAAAGTTGACAACTCACTTTAAAGAAGCTATATAAATTATACCATTTTCTGAAATTAAAAATAAATATTCCAATAAATTTTATATTTTTTACAATTAATTTTTGTTATAGTACAGATTATCCAATTGCACAAAGTAATTATTCCTTGCAAAGATGACCCCACAATCTTAAAAAAATTTTAAACGTCATTTTTAAATATAAATTATAAATCCAATGGCTGTGTTCCAAAGAGAGGATAATTTATTTTAGCCTCACATTTAAAATACCATGTGTCTAAAATTTGTCTTAAATTTTATAATATTAATCTTTGTCATCATATGAATTATGCAGAACTCAAATCAAGGTGATTTTTTGTTGTATTTTAAAATTTATAGAAGAGCACAATGTCAACTTGATGGTGGACATACAAGGAGTGCATTCTAATTTGTGATCAGTTGCGACTAGCTGCAACTGATTTATATGGAACTCTATTAGGATAAAACTATTTTTTTCTTTGCTGTGTAACAAAAATATTTCTTTTAAGCTTAGACTGGTTTCAAAAGGACATTTTCTAGAAGATCGTCCAAGATGTTTTTCTAATGTTACAAAGATAACTTGCAAACATTCAACAAATTATCTAACTCTAGCAATTTGCCTTTTTCCCAGTTCTATCAAGTGTGTAGTGTTGAGGATTGCTCTCCAGTCCATAGGCATTTTGTTCTGGCTCAAGGGGAAATTAAACTTTTAAAACATAAGGAAAGATTTTACAATGTGTGTCTTTTCTTTCAAATGAGGCTTGACTTTTAAGCTTGACATTTAAAAAACTGTAAGATTGACGACACAGATAAATGATCATTTTACATACAGAAGGAAGAAAAGAAATTGGTAAACAAGTTTATAACTGCTGTTTATAAAATCTGCTAATGATCCTGCTAATGGGAGACAGATTAAGGGATTTTTTTTGCCACAGATTTATCCCTAGCAGCTCCAGTGAAGAACTATGGAAAAAAAAAAAAATAACACAGATCACTCAGTGATGGACAACTATGTGTTTGTTAATTACATCTACATATTCACAAGGACATTCTGTAAACCACTTCAGCACAAAATTGAATTTGGATGTAAGAAATATTTTTATTCAATGATGAAAACGTAAGTATGTAATTCATATTTCTAGTACTTTTTCTTGCTTGTATGCTACTAATCTCTTTGCAGCTGTACTTGTTTTGAGGAAATGTCTAGCTGCCCTCTGCTCATTTGTACAGTTTTAGATCTGATGACCTTTAAATTTATAGGCTCATAAATTATCTTCCTCAACTTTGGAACAAAAAGAGATGGGTCAATAGAGTTTTAATTGCAAAAAATTCTAGCAATGACCCTGCTAATTGAATGCAGATTCCATGATACATAAGGCAGTGTAGTCATCATTACATTTGTTTATATTTTATTTCACCCTAAAATGTTACCAACTGAAGGAATAAGTTGGCATTTAGAGCAGCAAAATGAAAAATGGCTCATAAATATATTAAGTCAGAAAATTCTTGTGCTGTTTTTGTGAAAGCATGTTTGTTAACATTTTAAATAAAAGAGACAGTTTAGCTTTCTCAAATGCATGAAGAGTTGTCTTGGAAAACAAGTCTGTAGTAATATCTAACAGACAGCTGTCACTCTAAAATACTTTTTTTGGAATGAATATCGTGTGTGTGTGTGTGTGTGTGTGTGTGTGTGTGTGTTTGTGTAAAATATTTAAAAATTGCTGATGTGTGCAACTATATTGTTATAACTATACTTGTATACTATAGTTATATTGTTACAGGTATGCTTGTGTATAACTATCTGTTATATACAAATGAATAAATAGTTTTGATGCTATACATCATCCTCACTGAAGGACTTTATGACATAGTGTCAATAAGATCTTGCACATCCAGAGTAAGCTGGCTATAACTGGGGCAACAGAATCCTTTTATGATGCTACAAATGAATGATTTTCAGTTAGAGGCTGATAGTTGAGAATTACAGTTGAGGATTCGCCATGCAAAATGATGGAGTCAAAATACTTGGGAGAAAAATTTACCTTTGTGCTGCCATTTGCCTTCTAGATATTCTGTAACAAATATGGCCATGGACTGGGATTTCTTTTAAAAATTTAAGGGTTTTAAAGAAGTATCTATCTGCATGAAAGGAATGCTCTGGCACAAGAATACATTTTTGGGAAAGGAAAAAATTGTGGGAGATTTTAATCAAATAATAAAGAACTAAGAGGGAGGCAGGACATGGTGGTTTGGAGAAATAACTGGCTTTGTTAGATTAAAATCTCTGATGTGTTCTTTGGAAAGTTGGTCCTGATGAACTTTTTCCATAGCATACCAAGGCTGTGAGCATATTCTGTAAGTAATTTGGGCCATGTCTCCAAAGTCATAGAGAATTAGTTTGGGGATTATGGTAACATTTAACAGGTAAATTTATTTATTTTTCAGTTTGCAGCTTGGTGACTTTTCATGATTTTCACTATAGAATCCAGCCCCCATGTCAAGAACCACAGAGTTACCAGCACTGAGCAGCTCTGCTTGTGTTTCTTTCTTGACGTTTCTCCCCACCCTGTGATTACCACTATCATTATTCCTAAATTATAGATTAATGCTTTTGCATTGTATATGCTGGTGATTGAACCTAGAGACATGAATTAGGCATGATGCACGTTAGTCCTTTTAGATTAGAAAACTAGGGTCTAGTAATCTTCTTAGAAAAGATCAATCTGCCAAAGGAAAGAGAAGGATCTTGTGTCATTTAATTTCCTAAAGTTCAGTGTTACATGTGCACACTACACTACCTTTTTAAAAAAATATTTTTATTTATTTATTTTGGTACTGGGGATTGAACCCAGGAGTGTTCTACTTCCAAGCTACACCACCAGCCATTTTTATTTTTTATTTTGAAAGAGGGTCTCATGTCTCAATAAGTTGTTGAGGATCTTGTTAAGTTACTGAGGCTGGCCTCAAACCTATGATCCTGCTTTCTCAGTCTCTAAAGATCTGGGATTCCTTTTAAAATTTATTTTTGAGCTGGGCATAGTGGTGTACACTTGTCATCCTAGTACTTGAGAGGCTGAGAGAGGAGGATCGCAGGTTCACAGCCATCTTCAGGTACTTGGTGAGGTCCTCCTCAACTTAGTGAGGTCCTGTTTCAAAATAAAAAGAATAAAAAATAGGGCTGGGGTGTAGCTAGGAGGTAGAATGCCCCTGGGTTCAATCCCCAGAACTGAAAAAAAATTGAAATTGAAAAAATTGTCTACCTTTATTGTGTATCACACTACTTTTAACAAATAAATACAGGCACAGTCATAAAACATGGACATATTTTACGTTTGAGTCACAGGCTTCAGACCAATGGAATAACTTTGTTTTGTTTTTGAATGTGATACTAGTAAATAAAAACCCTGGACATCTAACCTATGACCCTGCCCTCTCCCCCCAATTCTCATCCTGCATGTTTAGAATACCTTCTTTTGACTTTATACTTTGAATTAAGTGCAGTCTTCTGGAGATTTCTTGTCAGAACCATATATTCCTGGAAAAATAAATTCAATTTTTTATATTATGAGAATAAAATTTCTATTGGATGGAAACATGGCCTAAGAAATGGGCTAGAACAGTGAAGTGAACAACAGCAAAGGGAATGGTTACTGTACAAATTTCACCTTGCTCAGAATATTAACAAGAATGCAGGTGACCCACAAACAGCAGGCTGCTCAGAGAAGAGCGACTCTGTAAAGGGTCAGTTAACCATCAACCTGTAGATGTTATAGATGGAAGAAACCTGATAGGTGGAAAAGTTGTCTTGCCCAAGGGAGAAAACTGGCCACCCGAGGACCAGATTCTGTGGGTTCTCTCATTGGGATGGTTTTTGTTTTTTTTTTTTTTTTTTTTTTTTTTGTGGTACTGGGGATTGAACTCAGGGGCATTCTACCTCTGAGCTATATCCCCAGACCTATTTTTTATTCTTTATTTTGAAACCGAGTCTCACTAAGTTGCGGAGTGCCTCACTAGGTAGCTGAGGCTGACCTCGAACCTGGATCCTCCGGTCTCAGCCTCCCAAATGCTGGGATTACAAGCGTGCGCCACCACGCCCGGCTGGGATGGTTTTTAAGTTGAATATAAATGTCTGCAGAGGGTCAGTTGCTCTTCAGTTGGACAGGGTCTCCAATACTTTCTCTTATCTTTTGTCCATTGGTGTTCCTCTCTGCTTCCTGAACGTGTTTGAGCTGACAACCTTGACTAGTGAAATCATGTTCCTTTACAGATGAGAACCTGTGCTCAGAAAGTGGCACATCAGCCTAATGGAACATATCCTTCTTGTCATTATTCTCTGAAAGCACCTTCTCAGATTAGTTCACAATCTATTAATAATTAGTTCACCCACTAGTTATTTTACTGTAAAACATGCTCTTTTTTATGCTTGCCTTTCCACTAGGCTGCCTCTTCCTTCCTTCACCCATAAAAGAACAGACATTTTAGCTTCAGATGATTGATCTAAGGCCAATCGGTAGAAAATGTGAAGCAGATTTCAACCTAACTATAATGATTAACTCTCTACAAATTTTGGTGGTTGCAAAAAGTAGCAGGTAGCTGTGAAATGATTTAAGCTCTGATGTTGGAAGTATTGAAATCAAAGTTAGGGTTACTGAAGAGGGAATTCCTACATTTGATGAAAGGTTGACTTTGAGACCCCTATGTTTCCTTCCAATTTAAGAAACACATATTCTGATCTGTATATGTGGAGTGTCATTCACACCCATATCTGAATCCGTCTCCAGTTCCATAACTCTACCTGTACAACTCTAAGCTACGTCAATCTCTTGTGCTTTTCTTTATGCACTCACATGTTTGCTTAATATAAAGGTATTGGATAGTTATTATGAATATGATATTTTAGGTGCTGTTGAGGTTATAGCAGTAGACCAGAATATGATTACTACTACAAATAGCCATGACCAGTGAGACAGTCAAAACTAAAAGACAAGAGTTTTGCAATAAACTAAAAGTGAAAAAATGGAGGATCCTGTTAGATGTCCCTGATGTAATCTGTGAGTCGATGCGACATTTCTATGGAATGTTTTCTAGAGTTTAGATTTTGGTTCACAGTGCTCAGAAGCTTTGTATTCTAGGAATACAAAGTGGTGATAATATAAGTAAAATATTGCTGGGGTTTAAAAATAGATTATAATCATGGAACTGAATGAAAAGAAAAACACTTTCTTTTGAGAGATTTTGTTTACACTTAAGTAAAGAACTGTAAAGAGTAGAAATTAAAGATGTTATTTTTATTCTCTTTTACTTGTGAAATAGAGAAACAAGACAGCTTTTTTCTTTCTAAAATTCTCAGCTAATGGAATGTTTGGAGATTCATATAGTTAGACAATATGGCAAGGTTAATTGAGTTTTTAGAAAATCTTACTTCTTTAAATAAAATAATGTGCTAACACATGGAGCGGTTTGCAAACTTCTTATAATTTGGAAGCAACTACTTACTTAACTCAAAATTAAAGTCATTTGTTTTTCTGTGATGTGGCAGATTGGAATGGAGAAAGGGTAAGTAGAAAAAGATGGTACCAATCCTCTTGTTTGAAGCCTCCAGTAAATCAAAGGTTATAGAATAAAGCATAAAATTCTGAGTTATTTACCAATTTTTTAGATAGGGAAAGTATCTTGAGAAATATCATGAGACAGACATTATTTTTTAAATAACTGTAAATACTAAAAATTCCATTCCAATACCTTGTTATCATGTAGGACCCTTAGGTTGTGATATATACTCCCATAAAGTAAGGTTAGGTCAGTGTCACATCTAAGGATTCGTTGCCAAAGTTAAGGTCATGAAGATTTACCTCTATGTTTTCTTCTAAAAGTTTTATAGTTTTAGCTCTTACATCTTGGTTTTGTCTGTTTTATTTTATTTTTTACATATGGCATGAAACTGGGGTCCAATTTTATTCTTTTCATATGTAAATGCAGCTATGTGTTACTACTTAATATCTTATAGGGAACAAAAACCACCTTGTTGACTCATAAGAAAGCCATTCCTTTCCTAAATAGCTATAATAATTAGCAAATTTATTTCTAGAATTTTGCTAAATATAGGACTTTTGTCATGATAAATACCTGTAAGAAGTAGGTTTAATCATATATGTTGGATCTAAACTTGCATTCTCTTATTTACATGTGTGTGTGTGGAGGGGTGTTGGGAAATGAACCCAAGGTCTTGTGTATGCTATGCCCCCAGCCCCTACACTGCCTTCTATTTTTGGGAGGCTAGTAAAATTTAGGATGTGTAGGAAGTTAATATATTATTTAATAATTGTTTCTTAAGGGGATATAAGGCTACTCTAAAAATAATATCTTCTGATAAATGATATATTCTTTATTGGATACAGGCTTTGCAAATATATTTGCTGGTTTACAGCTTATCTTTAGATTGTTTTATTGGTATTTTTCAAGATATAAAAGTTTTAAATTTTGAAATGGTCACATGGGTCCATTTATGGCTCTCTCTTTTTTTTGGGGGGGTGTTGTGTCTAAGAAATTTTTTCTTAGTCTAAAGTCACAAAGATTTTTCCCTTTTGCTTCTTTTAGAATTTTTATAGTTTTAGGTTTTACCCTTGGATCTATGTTCCATTTTGAGTTAATATTTGTATATTGGACACTGTAACGATTAAAGTTTATTTTATTACATATGAATACCTAAGTTGTTCTAGCACCATTTATTGAAAAGTACATCTTTTCTCCACTGAATTGCCCTTACAGTTTTCTAAAAAATTAGTTGCTATGTAGGGGTCTATTTTTGCATTGTATTCCATTTATTCTGTTCCAATGATCTATGGATCTCTTGTTGCCCATAGCACATTGCCTTGACAGTGTAACTTCTATGAAGTCTTGAGCTTTCTTTCAGTACTGTTGCATAGTTTGCAGTGTATAGGTTATTTCATAGTTATTGATGGACGATGTGCATCCCTGATTATTTCATATTTTTATGTATTTTATTGGTGGTGTTTGTTAAATTTTCAATTGTTCATCATCAGTATATAGAAACGCAGTTAATTTTTTTGTATATTGATCTTGTATTCTGCAACCATGCTAAAATCATTTACTAGTTCAATAGTTTTGTAGTTTTCATTGAATATTTCCATATAAACAATTTTTGTCACCTGAAAATATGTCCATAAATAGTGAGAACAAAAGACCTTGCTATAGATTTTTTTTTTCATATTTCTTGGGCTTAGTGTTTGTTGACCTTCTCAAATCTGTGGCTTTATAGTTTAATTAAATTTGGAAATATTTTGGCCATTATTTCTTCAGATTACTTTTTTTCTTCCTTCCCTTCAAGGATTCACTGAAACATATATTAGAGCCTTTGATGTTTTCTCATAATTCATAGATGCTTTTTCACTTAAATTTTAAATTCTTTTCAGACTTTATTTCAATGGTTTGTGCTTCATTGCCTTCTAGTTCACTAGTCTTTTCTTCTACAATGTCCACTCTGTTATTAATATTCGTGATTGTATTTCTACCTCTCCTCTCCACTTATTCAATGACTGTCTGAGTCTACCTGGCCCTTTGGTTTATGAAGTTTTCCAGTATGATTCGCAGTAACAGGGACTCTTTCTGGCTGCATGTTTTCCCCTGATATTGGGAAGTTTGATTGGTGATCAGTAGTCTACTGAATACCCAGTAGATCTATACTGATCAGTAGTTATCTCTCTGTATGGTACTTGGTTATTCATGCAAAGGCACACTTTATAGGATGATAAACACCTTAAAACCTGAGGTTGGCACATTTTCAACTCTTGACTTTCTCTGTAATGGGTAAATATTTTAGGTTATGAAGGGCATATGGTCTCTCTAGCAGTTATTCAACTCTATCCTTATAGCCTGAACACATTGACAATATGTAAAAGAATGGAAATGGCTATGTTCCGATAAAAGTTTATGCGTAAAAACAGGTGGCAGGCCAGATTTGGCTCAGGGTCCTTGACTTATTGATGACTATGACTCTGTGTGTGTGTGTGTGTGTGTGTGTATTATACACTCACATGCTCACATGTACATATTTTAGAGTTAATGTTGCTGGGATAAGATTTGAGACAACCTGTTCCAAATTCAAAGCAGGAAGAAGAGTCTGTATTTATTGAAACTTTTCAAATTGGTGTATAGTGACACTTGCTTTCATTATTTTTTGCTTTTGTTTTTGAAATGCTAAGTAGTGAATCGTTTAATGCTGACATTTAAGCTAATTGCTCTTTAATGTACATTTGACATATGAGGCAACATATTGCAATCTAAAAATAATTAAGATAAATCATTTGCTTGTGTTGCTGTGGAAAAGACAAGCCATTTTTCATCTCTCTCCCTTCTTCTTAGTGTCTAAAGCAGGGTTTTGAAGTCAAATGGAGAACGGGTACCTGCCATGAACCCCATGCCTCAGTGTCCCTGAAAGTAGCATGTGGATGGAGTGGCAGCAGCAGCTCCCTGGGACCCTTTCCTCTGTCATCAGACAACCTCCCCAGAAGGGGCTGCATTCCAGGGCCTGGCTTCTGAATTCCTCTGCAGCACTTTGGCAGGCAGCCAGTGTGCTATGAAGGATTAGATTCTGTCTCTCTCCCTTTTACATAAACCTCCAGAGGATTTCCCTCTTCAACTTTTAAAGACTGGCTCCAACCAGCAGATCCAACAAGTGGGACCATTTGTAAGTTGAATATCTAGGGAATTATGCTATACAAATAGGTCATAGTTGAATAACCACTGTGTGCAAATTGATTTTTCTCTTTCAAGGGGAAAGAGCCATGCTCATAGTTTTCTCTAGAGGGATTATACCACCACATAACAACTGTCACAAGGGCACAATATATTTTTTAGTAGAATGGATCATTTGTTTCTCTGGGCACTTCATTTTTAGTTATAAAGTTAGCTGATCATATTTCAAAAGCCTGTTGTAATGTATGTCCTCCAAAGGAAATCTTTTCTTTACTTGTGCTAAGCAAGTAAAAATTTCCAGCTTTAGTCTATGTGATTATATAGCATGAAACCAAAAGGCTATCGGTAATTCCTATACAAAAGCAATTTGTTAGTTCTTTGTAAATATAGCTTAGAGATAAGCCTTAGTAAAATGTTTGCGCTATTTTTCTGTATTGTATTTTTTTCACAAAAGAAGTAAATTTTATGAATAGATGTGTTGCCTTTACTTAAATAAGTATTTATTTAACATATATTATATATTAGGTTTCCTTGCTACAAAGTAAATGCCATCATAGCTAGAACTATGCATCTTTCTTACCATTGTATCTTTCATAACTGGAGATACCCACGGCATAGTTTGTATCATTTAGATGAGTGAATTAAAATAATGAACCTTACTGGGTGGGATGATTGAATAACTACTGAAATATAAACATGTGGATATGTTTATGGAAAATAGTAACTTATTTTTTATAGTATATAAGGGTAAGGGTCACCTTTGTTGAATAGAGATTAACTATGCAGTTCGATTTTTCATGGAAGTCTCTGATGGTAAAAACAATTTATAGTAAACATCAGTGAAAATAGAACTACTTCTGTGAATAACTTGAGAAAAATTACTTACAATAATGAGAAGATTGGTGAGGAAGTCTGTATGATTGAATTAAATAAAAGGACCTCCTTTATTTAGTGCTACACGCTTGTTCTTACTCTTTTTTCTATAAATAATGCCAAGACTTCTAGTTCAAAATAAAAATTTGCACAGTTTTGAAAGATAGTCATATGTACTCAACATATGAATCCCAATATAAAGAACTACTTGAACATAGAAATTACAGGCATAGTACTACACCTATGCCACACAGTATGCTCAGAACAAATTTAGAAACTAGTCAGTGCCATCGCATTTCGGATGAGAAGTTGGGTGTGTGTGGTGGTGCATGCCTGTAATCCCATTACTTGGGAGGCTGGGATAGGAGGATCACAGGTTCACGACCAGCCTTCAGAAATTAGTGAATCCCCAGCAACCTAACGAGCAATATCTTGTTTCAAAATAAAAGGGGTTAGGGTTGTAGCTCAGAGGTAGAATGCCCCTGGATTCAATCCCCAGTATGTATGTATGTATATATGTGTGTAAGTATGAGTGTGTGTGTGTGTGTGTGTGTGTGTGTGTGTGTATGTATTTAGTAAACTGTGTTTTCATGAAGTCAGAGCATTCATTCAGAAGAAATTGAATCAGTTCTCAGTTTCCAAATGCTTCTGAGTTTTGATCCTTGTTGTTGTTACTGGTTTCTATCTTTATTGAATTGTGGTTAGAAAATGTAGTTTGGCAGCACATGCCTATAATTCCAGTACTTGAGAGGCTGAGATAGAGTGATCACAAGTTTGAGACCAGCATATGGTAACTTAGCAAAACCCTGTTTCAAAAGGGCTAGGGGTATAGTTCAGAGGTAGAACACACCTGGGTTCAATCCCTTGTGTCACAACAAACAAACAAACAAAAAACAAAATAAAACAACGACAAAACAGAAAACATAGTTTGGGTTAGAATGGTTCATTGCAACTTTTTTTTTGGAGCACTTTTTGTAAATGTGTTTGAAATGAATGTGTATTCTTCAGTTAGATGAGGGGATCCACATATGCCCATGAGCTATCATCTATATACTTACTGATATTTTGTTTTTAGTTTCACAGAGAGTAGTATATTGAAAATCTCCCACTATGATGGTGAATTTGCCAATTTCATGTAGTTTTATTTTTTCAAGCTAAACTACTAAGTGTAGAGGATTGGAGCTGCTATATGCTGCCGATAAATTGAAGTTCCTCTCAGCAGTGATCTGTAGCCAGCTCACAGGGCTCCAGGGAGCTGGCTGCACACGTCTCTTCCCATCTCCATGTTCAGCGACTTCACATTGGCAGCTTGAAATTGACCATGGTGGTAGTATTTACAACATGGAAATTAGCAAAGGTTCAAATCAAGGCTGCTCCCTGCCACTTCTCAAAGTGCCAATTTACTAACACATCATTGCTTCTATTACAATATAGAGGTCCTCTTTTTTTTTCTGAAAATGATTTTGGCCTTATAAAATATTTCGATATAAAAATAGTTCCTTGAGATTTCCTCCAGTTACTTGCTTGACTTGAGAGCATGTTTCTTCAGGGAGTATTTGATTTGATTCTGCCAGATATCTGGATGCACTATCAAGCAAGATTATAGTTTAAATTTAAAATATAAGCTGATTACCAGAATAGCTAACATAAAACAGATGGTGTTGGTAACATAAAACCTGGTGTTGGTAAGAATGTGGAGCAATCAGGATCCTCATTCCTTACTGGTATGAGTATAAGCTGGTATGACCACTAATTATTAAAGCAACTTGTGCATGTCCTATGATCCAGCAGCCCCTTGTAGGTAGAAGATATAGTAGATATAGACTCATTAAAGACATAGCAGCACTGATCATAATGAACCTGAACTGGAGACTAAGCTAAATGAAGCAAAAGTACAATGGTCAAAGAAATTGTAGGGCATTTACTCAGTGGAAAACTATATAGCAATGACATCAAATGCAAGCAACTCACATGAGGTAGAGAAAGAAACCAGATACAAGAGAGTAAATACTGCACAATTCTACTGATGTCAAGTTTAAAAATTGGCAGCTAATCTTTGTTTTGATTGAAAGTGAGGATGATGGTTTCCCCTGAGGTACAGTGGTTGGAATGGATCACATACATGCCCCCAGCTTGCTACTAGTGCTCTGTTGCTTGATGATACCTGTAATCTTGTGAAAATTCATCAACATGTTTTGTGCCCTTTTTTGCATGTGTGCATTGCTCAATCAGAAATGAAATGGAGCAAAATAGAAGATTCAGAAACAGACCCACGTGCTTACAGTCAACTGATTTTTGACAAAGGAGCCCAAAATATACACTGGAAAAAAGATAGCCTCTTTAACAAATGGTGTTGGCAAAACTGGTTAACCATATGCAGGAAAATGGAAATAAACCCTACTTTCTCACCCTGCACAAGAGTCAACTCAAGGTGGATCAAAGACCTGGAAGTCAGGTTAGAGGCCCTGCAGCTACTTGAAGAGGGCATAGGTCCAACACTTCAACACACAGGCACAGGTAAAAACTTTCTCAACAAGACCCCTAAAGCACAAGCAACTCAAAGGAAGATCAATACATGGGATTGCATTAAACTGAAGAGCTTCTGTGCAGCAAAGGAAACTATCAAGAACCTCAACAGAGAGCCCACAGAGTGGGAGAAAATTTTTTGCCAGCTACTCATCTGATAGAGGACTAATATCTAGGATATACAGAAAATTCAAGAAACTCACAGCTAAGAAAACAAATTACCCAATAAAAAACCGGGAAAAGAATCTAAATAGACACCTCACAAAAGAAGAAATATGAATGGCCAATAAATGTATGAGTGTTGGGGTCTTAGCCCAGCGGGCCCGGAGAGACCTCGCCTCAAGATGGCGCCTGGCAGAGTGCCAGGAGCAGCTGCAGGTGGTAACATCCTAGGGCTGTGCCACATGTCAGAGGGCATGCGCCAGCACGTCAGAGCGTGGACAGTGCGTGCCCAATAGGGGGCTGTAGTGTTACTTAAGTTGCCTAAGTGATCTACTCCCTGATAGGCTCACTGGGTTTTCCTCTTTACGGCTCCTCCGATACCTGACTGGAAAATAAGGAGTCTCTCCCCTGAGGAGAAAGAGTAACAGAAGAGGGAGGGAATAAGAGAAGAGAGAGAGAGAAGAATAAAGAAGCTTGCACCATTTCTGTGTGTTTGTCGTCTCTTTGGGCCCTCGCAGGCAAGGGTCTGGCATGGGGGATGATATATGAGGAAATGTTCTACGTCATTAGCAATCAGAGAGATGCAAATCAAAACTACCTTGAGATTTCACCTAACTCTAATCAGAATGGCAATCACCAAGAACACAAACAACAACAAATGCTGGCGAGGGTGTGGAGAAGTGGGAACCCTAATACATTGTTGGTGGGATTGCAAATTAGCGCAACAACTTTGGAAAACAATATGGAGGATCCTCAGATGAATTGGAATGAACCTACTATATGATCCAGCAATACCACTTCTGGGCATCTACCCCAAAGAATGGAAACCAAACTATCAGACCGACGCATGTGTATCTATGTTTATAGCTGCACAATTTACAATTGCCAAACTATGGAACCAGCCAAGATGTACATCAGATGAATGGATTACAAAACTATGGGATATGTACACAATGGAATTTTACTCAGCCATAAAGAAGAACAAAATCATGTTATTTGCAAGGAAATAGATGGAACTGGAAAGCATTATGTTAAGTGAGATTAGTCAGTCATAAAAAGTAAAAAATCATATGCTCTCCCTAATATGTAGAAGCTAGGGAGAAAAAGGCACATAAGAGGGACTCCAGAGGAAGGAGAAATCTTAGGTGAGCAAAGAATTTGACTTAACAGAAGGTGATGGAGGGAAGGGGGACACCCTAATGCACATGATGTACTTTCATGAACATGTCAAAGTGAATCACTAAACTGAACTTGAGAAGGAGGGAGAGTGAGAGAGTGGGGCAGCAATTGGGGAAGGGTTAAATGAAAAATGTGTGCATGCATGCCTTTTTCAGCTTGTACCTAACAAAGATTTATGATTACAGTGCACCAATTAAAAAAATAATAAAATAAAAATAAATAAATAAATAAAATAAAAATGAAATTAACTTGTGGTCTTTGGGGATTCAAAATTAGTAATCCTACAGGCTCGAAGCCCACATAAATTTGTAGACCCACTTGAATCCCTTGGTCCTGTAGTCTTCAGGGTATATTCTTTCTCTTCCACTGAGAACCAAAGTGGGAGAATGTTTTCCTGTTGTCTGCCACTGCACACTGGCTTTTTATCCATCTTGTTTCCCCCTGTTATTGATGCTATAGACTTCCTGGGCTCTGGTTTTATGTAGGCATCTCAGATCCTGTTTAGATATGAAACCAAAGTTCAAGGCTACCTGGGTAGATGTGTCCAGGTCAACCATGGCTTAATTGCTTGTTTACCTCTTAGGACTCTTAAATTTCAATGTTGGTTTTAAAGAATTTTTCTTATTTTTCCCCCAAGCTCAGCTGTTCATTCATAAATGTTTACATTTAATCTAGCACCATTGCATGTTTCCTAATGGAATGTTTTAGAGCTCTTGCTTTAATATTGTGACATATGGAAATTTTCTTCCAAGGCTCTTTCATCCTGTGTCTTTAGTACATAGAGGAAAAGAGAAGCAGTGAGAAAGTGAGTTCTAACAACTCAGTTTTGTCATTACTCTATTCATTTTGAAAACATTTGGATGGTTGCAGACGTTGATAATTGAAATAGTAGAAGACTTGGGTCAGAGGCTGTGGTAAAGTCCTCTTGATTTTGTCCTAATGGCCAGCTATAGTCTCTTATCAGCAAAATGGGAGTGGGGACAGACTAGCTATTTTCTAAGTTTGTCTTCAATTTTAAAATTAGCAAAGTGAGTTAAAAAAATCATCTTAGGATTCCATTGAATTTTTCACCTTTATTCTTTGTTAAACTAATAATTTAAATTAAGTTATTAATAGTTTGTTTTAAAGTTCATATGAATTAGTATAGCCTGTTACCATGATTTAGCATTTTACTTAAACCACTACCTTGCAGTGTGTATAAAAAGATACTATTCTGTCTTTTAGAAATGATGGCAATTTAACTTGAGTTGGAATTTAGCCATTATCACTGTAGCCCAGGCTGTACTGGTAGTATACTTTGTTTGAATTACCATATTTATACTCCTCATTTACAAATTTTTATATACTTTTCCAGTGTGGGTGTGTGTGCACCTATTTCCAAGTTGATACATAAATTATAATAAACAAGAACTATAGTAATACAATCATTAAAAAATGTAGTATCTTAGGAAGTTAAGTAAAAATAACTTTTATTTTACTGCTACTAACAGTATAAATGGCAGATACTGGAAGACCCACATAAAAAGAATTAATAAGCCCAATTTTAGCAACTCAGTAACTACCCTTCTCTCCCACATAGTACAAACATTCCACTTACAGTTTTAGGGGCTTAAGTTGCATTATTTAGCTGTTATACTTATATGAGAGAGTGAGTCATGAAATTTCCATTTCCATCATACTTAAACTCAGAATTTGGTGCTGTTTTATGAAGCCTATATACGTTAGAGTATTTTGCTTTATTTCCTTTTTTCTTACTGTTTACCTTGGCGAGCATGTAAAGCTTAACTTACGGCCATGTAATCTAGTTTATTTTAAGGCTGAGAGAGATAACAAGTTGCCAGAAATATTATTTTAAAATACTTTATAGCAGTGATCTAATCAATATCATTATTATAACATTAAGAAAAAATCATATATACTAATAATCCAAGCATGGAGGTATGAGAGAAACAGCCCTGGTCTGGGATCCTATCTCTCACTGACGAGCTTGAAACATGTGAAATTGCAAGTCAAAAATGGTTGAATATTGCTAATTATGTATAGTTCTACCTAACAATATTTATGTAATGATGGGTAAATTTCTTAACCTCACATGCTTTTGTCAGTCTTAAAATGAGGATATTACTCCATTCGGAGGGTGGCTAATCATCATATACATGGTGATGCCTATGATCTTCTTGTAAAGCAAATAAGCATTCTATATGTATGCTGTGATCAGGCATTTGGTAGAATATTATGGATTCTAGCTTGCATTTTTCACTTTATCCCTATGGTATTAGTTTCATCTAGAAATTAGGTTTGTATCAATCAGGACATAAAGGAAAGTTTGAATACTGGAAAAGTAGAGGTTAGGATCCCACACACAATCTAGGAGAATGAAAAAGTTGCCTCTTAGGAAAGAAACAAAACAAAACAAAACAAAACTAATATATGAGATTTTACAATGGATGTTTGAAGTAGTTGAGTTGGTCATTTAGACAATTGGCTTTCTTTATTATTATCACATCCTCCTCTTTCTCGTTATTCACAGAAGAAAATTTTAAAACACTCCTACAGAAACGGTGAATATTCTTGACCTGGTGGGATATGGGGCATTTCTAAAGTGTGTACAAAGGAGTCACCACATTTTTCAGGGCTTGCTTCGGGAGAGAGATGCTACAGAGGTCTTGCTCTCCTCTGAGCAGTAGGGGAGATATCTGCCCTTTACCTCACAAGGTTCCATGGTAAAATCGTTTTACAGGCTCTGAAATGGATAAATAGTAAGATATTCTCAAGATTATTATAAAAGACTAAGGCAAACTTAGAAATTCATTCAAAGCAGGTGGGTTAGTAGTTGAAAAAATTATACACACACCCCACATGCCAACATGAAGCAAGCTATAATCTGTTTGGCAAATGTATTAAACTCCATGTGTTTCACATACATTAGCAAGTCTGAAACAATACCTCCATGTTAAACCAAAAGATGTATGTCAGGAAAACATCTACCCCTGGGGGATGAAGGCAAAAGACACATGAGCACAGAAGCTGGTGGGATTATTTACAAAGCCTTGGACCGGCAGGCATCTCCACAGAAGTAAAGAACTGGTGAGGGGAATGGCAGCCGACCACGGAGAAAGGTGCTGGCTGCCTGATAGAAGCCAGCTGGCTGCTCTGGTAGGAATGAGCTAATGCTGCCCACGCTCAGTGTGTTTTAAATTGTGATGTCACAGCTGACTTGGGTATCACAAATTCCCAATTTCATGCCTTTTATGAATTATTGCTCAATGGTTAGTGCCCAGCTATAAGTCAAACTAAAAAACACTGCTGCCTATGACACTTCTGAAGATGACCACAGACAGCACAGTTTTATGTATCCTCCAGTCAACCCACTGCCTACTAACATGCTTCATCGGAGTTGCTGAGGCAACGTTCAGCTGGATGGAGGAATGGAGATCGGGGAATATTGACTATGTCATATCGACATTACTATTTTCTTGCCAAAAAAAGACTATATAGAACCAGAGTACAAAATGCATTTGGGTTGGCATGATAGCTGATTATTTTAACTTGTTTGGATGTTATTTAATACATTATTGATTGAGTATAGAGAATTTCAGTTATATTTGATATAATTGAATTTGATATTTGTCAGTAATACCTTGAACTTGTCTTGCCCTTTAAACGGGGACTTTGTTTAAAAAACATAAACAAAAGAAGAATAGTATAAATGTGAGATGGATTTTATGGCTTGTTTATTCTTAACCCAAGTGTTATATAGATGAGAAGCACAGCATTCAAAGTTAGAAAAAACTGGGCTTAAATTCTAGCACCACTACTTTATAGTAATAATGAAAATAAAACTAAGAGTTAATATTAGCCAGATGTGGTGGCATATGCTTGTAGTTCCATACTTGGCAAGCATAGACAGGAGGATCACAGGTTCAAAGCCATCCTCAGCAACTTAGTGAGGCTCTCATAACCTAGTGAGGCTTTATTTCCAAATAAGAAATAAAAACGGGCTGGGGTATGTAACTTGGAGGTAAAATGTCTCTGGCTCCAATCCTCAGTACTAAAAAAAAAGCTAATATTTACTAAATACTTGCTGTGTGCAAAGCACTATGTTTAGGGCATTATCTATTGCAACTATCTAGTATCTATAGGCTATTATAAAAAAAAATCCTTATAGCAATTTTATGAGATAGGTGGTTAGAAAATTCATCTTTTCCCAAAGCTCCAGCTCTTCAAGAATTTCTTGGTTTACATCTTTGGGCCCTATCACTCTCCCAGTCTCTAAGCTCACATCTCTGCTTCACTGACAATTGTCCCAACATTCTATCAAATATAGCATGTCAAATTATAGACATCCCAAGTCTCACAAAATAAGGCCTTCAACATCCTCATTTCTATGAGAGGTGCCTTATTTTTATGAAATGCTCCCTTTATCTAGATAGGAATATTTCATTTCCTCTTTCTACATATTCTTTCAGTCACTAAGTATGCAATATCTCTTCCCATTTTGACCCTCTCTTGTTTATTCCTATGATAATTGAATTAATAGCCACTTGGCTAACTGTTCTCTCTTTAAGCTCATGGCCATGAACATCACTGACTAAACCTTTCATCCTTCTGGAAATGATACTACATTTAGCCCACTTGTTTCCTGATTTTCTTGTTTTATACCTTTTCCTTTCTCAAATCTCCTCCACTGTTTTCCCTGGTTTTATTCTTATCCCGTGGCCTTGCTTCCCTCAAGCTATTTATTGTCTGAGAGTCTGCATCCCCCCAAATCCATAAGTTGAAACCTGATCTCCAATACAGTAGTATTAAGAGGCTAGGCCTTTAGGAGGTAATTAATCCTATTCAGATCTCTTAGGAATAGGATTAGTAGGCTTATAAAAGAGGTCTGAGGGAACCTGTTTACCCCTTCCACCATGTGAGCCAGCAGCCAGGAGGAGCCATCTTTGAAGCAGAAAGCAAGGCCTCATCTGACACTGAATATCTGCTGGCTCCTTGATCTCAGTCTTCCCAGCTCTAGCTCTGTAAGAAATAAATACATATTAGATGGGCATGGTGGTGCACACTTGGAATCCCAGTACGTGGGAGGCTGTGACTGGAGGATACTGGTTCGTGAGGCCCTCTGCAACTTAGTGAGACCCTGTTTCAAAAATAAAGAATAAAAAATAGGACTGGAGGTGTAGCTCAGAGGTAGAATGCCCCTGAGTTCAATCCCCAGTACTGCAAAAAAAAGAAAGAAAGACACAGTCACCCGGTCTTGGTATTTTGTTATGGCAACCAGAAAGAACTAGGATGCAATATCACTGAGTAACTAAGGGAAGTCACAGGGACTCCACTTGCACCCATCCTAGGTTGCGCCTTTTATTATCTGGGCAGTAAACCTGCTTATTCCACTCTCAGTATCCCAAGGGAGTTGTTTTAGATCTAAAACTGATACAGTTGTTCCTCTGATAGGCAGAGTGGACCCCCTTAGGGACCCATGCCCTAATCACATAGTCTCTAAATATGTTATGCTATGTAACAAAAGATGGTTTTATAATGTAATTAATATTACAGATTTTAAAATAAGGTAATTATTCTGAACTATGCAAGTGGTCTCAATCGAATTACAGGAGGCATTAAAGCAGAGAACTTTCTGTACTGAAAAGCAGAAGATATAGCAGCGAGATGTGATGCCTGAGATGGACTCCATGCTGTGGCTGGTTAACTCAGAGGGGTAAAGTTTCTAAAGTGCATAGAAAGACAGAATGTGAGCAACCTTAAGGGGATGAAAGTCCCCTGGCAATCAGCCAGTAAGGACATGGGGTCCCAGTTCTACAGCTATTAAAGACTGAAATTTGCCAACAACCTGAGTAAGATAGGAAATGGATTGATTCCCAGAGCCTCCACATAAGAGCCCAGACTGGCCAAAACTGTGATTTTGGCCTCATGATAACTTGAACAGAGGAGTAAGTCATACCCTCTCAATTCCTAGGGATCTACAGGAACCTTGAGATAATTTATGTTATTTCAAACCAACAAGTTTGTGGTAATTTGTTATGGTAGGCATAGAAAACTAATCCAGATCCCATGTGTTTATTTACTCAAGGATGTTGAGCCCCAGTAATTCTCCCTATTCTCCTCTATTCTGCATCATCAATTTTCCTTCTCTGTCAAATCCTTCTCATCAGCACTTGAAATATTATTTCTCATATCTTAAAGCAAACTGTATCGGCCAGCTCTCTACCACTGTAAGGAAATACCTGAGATAATTAACTTGTAAAGAGAAAAGATTTATTTCTGCTCAGAATTTTAGAGTTTCTGGTGCATGATCAGTTGACTCTGATTTTATGGGACTATGGTGAGGCAGTACATTATGGCAGGAGCACATTGCAACAGTGTGTGGTAGAGCAAAAACACTCACATCCTTAGCAGGAAGCCATAAAGAGAGGCCCCTCAGTTGCCATCAGGAGCAATAACCTAAAGACCTCCCCCTAGGCCCCACCCCTTAAGGGCTCCACCACTTCCATATATCACTATCCCAGAAACCAAGTCTTGGGCCTTGAGAAGACATTCAAGATTAAACTACAGCACCAACAAATCTTTCTAGACTATATTATCCCCAGCTACAGCTTTATTTACTTACCCTGACTGACTATTAAGATTCCTTGAAAGAGTTATCAGTACTTGTGTCTCAACTTCCCCTCTTTCCAATTTTATCTTCTCACTCTAATCAGGTTTTTGCACCCTTGCCTCCTACCAATACACTTAACTTCTGCATGAAATAGTCATCAATGACTTCCATGTAAATAAATCCAAATGTTCAATTCTGAGTTCTCATTTTGCTCGACCTACATTCAGTGTCTCACATAATTGATTTCCCTCTTCTCTGACAATTTAACCTAAAATATCCAACTTGGTTCATTTAAAAAAACAGAATTATCTCATTAAGTTAATCAATTCAACTTATTTTTTTCTTAGTGATCTTATACAATTCTATTTTTCAATTCAAAAGATTATGTGGCAAAGACAAAAATTGGGTTAGTAGCATGAAAATTCTTATGAACTAACACAGTCAATTTAGGTAAAAGAAAATTCTCTTCAATTATCCAGAGCATGATCTTTTCCATTTTCTTTATATATATATATATGAAATATATATACATATATATGAAATATATAGACATATATGTGAAATATATAGACATATATATGAAATATATATAAGAAATACATATATATGTAAAGCCTAAAGAATTCTGATCTCTAGATGGATTTTATAAAGTTATTTTTTTAACGCAGAACTGAAGATTGAACCGAGGGACATTCTATCTCTGAGCTACACCTCCAGCCCCATTTTTTTTTTTAATTCTTTATTGAAACAGGGTCTCCCTAAGTTACAGAGGACCTCACCAAGTAGCTGAGGCTGGCCGGGAAACCATGATCCTCCCATCTCAGTCTCCCAAGTACTGGTATTACAAGCATGGGCCACCACACCCGGCACTATAAAGTTACTCTTTAAGGAAGTCTACCTATTATATTGTCAAACAGCAAAGTACAGTATCTATTGTTTGGGCTCAGAAAACGGTACCCCAACGTATGGTGCTTTTGTATTGTGATTATATCAAACTGAAAGTACTTAGAAAGCAGCAAACATAGGGAGGAACTTCCTTTGAATCTCCCAACAACCTAGACCTTAGATCCTCCAGAAAATATTCAGTTGTGTGCAGCCCTTCCCCACGTGTCTTGTCAATGGGGAGAGACTGCTTCATAGCTTGGGAAGAAAGATTAGAGTTGACATTATGTCCAGAACCCAGATAGTCTTGTTCACAAGTTGTCACCTATTCTTTAGACTCATTCACCTCCCCTAAAAGTTACTCTCCCTCTAAAATTGTCTTCATCGCCCTACCTCCTCTCCCTTATGGACAGGGTGTGTGCAAACTTCTAAATCTCACTGGATTATTGCCTACTCACTTTCCTGTGATACTGCTGTGCACAAAATATACTTGCGTACCTCTTCTCTTGTTAACCTGTCTGTTGTCAATCTATTTCAGCAGACTTGATTACAGATCCTTTGGAAAGTGGAGGGAAGTTCCCTTTGCTCCTGCACTGTTATCTGTGGAAAGAGCCGAGAGTCAGAATTTGCTTCAAATCCCAGGTTAGCCTCATTTAATTTGTAAACCTCAGTTTCTTCTGTTACATGAGGCTAATAAAAAGAGCTCTCTCATAGAGTTGTGAAAATAAACAAGTAATGCATGAGAATGCCTCCGCAGAGTAGTTGGGATATAGTAAGTGTGTATTTTAACTGTTTTTTTTTTTAAATTACCCCATTTATGCATCCCACAGATAAACTCAAGAAAAAAATTACTACAGAATTTGTAATATAAATATCCCCAGAAATATAGGTTAATAAACTATGTAAATACGATTCATTGAAATTATGTCAACAGACTAAATTTAAATATTTAGATACTTATTCTGTTTTTAAAAAGCATAATAAACACTCAGTGTTATAATTTCTCTGCTTATTTTTTATTCAAACTGGTTCTATCTAGCTTATCAACATATTTTAAGGTAGCTTAAGAAATCAGAAAACAATTTGTATAATAAACAGAATTGTGCATTTTTTTAAAAAAGCAACTGCACAGAACATACTTGTCAGAAAAAGGAGTTATCTTAAGTGCAGTAAATGTCTTTTGGCTTTTTAGCCAATATTAATTTTATTTATTTATTTATTGTGGAACTGAGGATTGAATCCAGGGGCATTCTACCTTTGAACTACATCCCCAGCCCTATTTTTATTCTTTATTTTGAAACAAGGTCTTGCTAAATTGCGGAGGGCCTCACTAAGTAGCTAAGGCTGGCCACAAACCTGTGATCTGCCTGTCACAGTCTCCCAAGTACTGAGATTACAAGCGTGCACCATCACTCCTGGCTTAATTTTATTTTAGAAAAATATAATTAATTTACCATTATTTATAGAAAATGAAATATATCTTTTTCCAATTTTTATTTATACTTTAAACATATATAACAGAAATTAGTTGCTGGGTTTTTGTTGTTTTGTTTTGCTAGTGGGGATTGAACCCAGGGGCATTCTACCTCTGAGCTATACCCCCAACCCTTTTCATTTTTTATTTTAAAACAGGGTCTTGCTAAATGGCTGAGGCTGGCCTTGAACCTGTGATTATCCTGCCTCAGCTTCCCAAGTACTAAGATAATAGGCGAGTGCCACTGCACTCAGCGAATTTTTTACTGATAATTCTTAGAGGCACAATGTTTGAGGAAATGTTTGTTAAACTGGCAACTAAAGGTGAGTTTAGAGATTTTATTTATAAAAAATTTAGAGAAATTGTGGATCTCTACTGAATTGAATTATCAAATTTGTAAATGAACAAATACAAGAGGCTGATGGATGAAGCAAAATCTATTAGAAAAGTATTATCACCAGATCCCTAAATAATATATGAATGTAGTAAATATTTGATTGTATAATTCTAAACATAAATTACATTAAGCTATCATAATCATTTATCTTCCTTGAATCTTACAGGCAGTTTTTATGTTGAATTATTTATGTATACCCACTAATACAGAAGTAAATCAATGGCCAAACTTGGGTAAGCTAATTTTGTTCTGGAGCTGAAGATTCATATAAATAATATTTTATAAGCATATCAGTTTAGGATATCAGTCTTTGTAATTTATTAAAGATTTTATTTTATATAAGTATAAATAAAGAGGTTTTGATCATATATTGTAGGATTTCTTGAGAATCACTAAGAATCTCTAATAAAAAATAATCATTTCCAAGGATACTATTAAACTCTTACATCCTTGAAATAAAAAATTGAATTCGTATAATAAA
Source organism: Graphiurus murinus (assembly GCA_004027655.1). Classification (NCBI taxonomy): domain Eukaryota; kingdom Metazoa; phylum Chordata; class Mammalia; order Rodentia; family Gliridae; genus Graphiurus; species Graphiurus murinus. The sequence goes on from PVLC010006385.1 coordinate 46,160, forward strand.
ATTGTCATCTCTTAATTTCTTCTCTTCCACCTTTCCTTTCCTGTCTTTCTTTTTCTATCTCATGTGTCTTTTGAAAAGCAATTCATGTAACTTACCTCTCTACTAAATGTTCTTGGAAAAGTAAGCTTTTGGATCTACTCTGTTGAATCTCTATTATTTGTTAAGGAGGTTGGAAAAACTTTACAAACAATTGAAAAACAGTGGTTTCCCCCACCAATGAGAAGAAACAATCAAAATTGTTATTCAAATAAATTAATTTTATTTTAATGACTAGTATAATTATTCTTTGAGAAGTCACTCAATTCTTCACTGCAATGAAATACTGATGAAATAAAATATACTTGGAAAATGTGAGTCTGAATAACGATTATAATGGAGGTGTGGAAAGAGGTTGAGGTGGTAGCATAACCTAGGTTCTCATCTTGTCTGGGTGTCCTCTAACTGGGTGACTTTGGGCACGTCGCCTACCTTGTCTGGGCTCTGGTTTCATCATCTGTTAAGTATGGAGGCAGGAATTTGTGTTCTTTAATGATGCTTCTTGTTGTAATGGTTTCATATAGAGTCTACCTAATTCCAGAAAGGAGATTTCATTCTGGTATGTGAATCCTAAAGTAACATGCATTGAGCTGTCTCTTCTCTGAGTAAAGCCCAGTAAGCAACTGTTAGTATGGAGCCAAAGGGCCTCATTGAGCTCTATCTCAGAACGCCATTCTTTGTCTCTTATCTTCACATATTAATGAACAGGTACAACACTAAAGGAAGGGATGCAGGGAAGCATAAAATGAGAAAGTGGTAGAACAAGAAGTATGGCTAATCCATAAAATGAATAACTTGCTGTTGGAGAATTGAAAATGGCCCATGCACTGTAGCTAATTGCATCCTAATTAGTTGTAGTTAGAAGTCTTTTTTTTTTTTCCTTTAACTTTTCCAAATGGATTTATAAGAACTATCTGTTAGGACAAGAGAAAAGTCATATTATTTACCTATTATGCATTTTTATTGTGCTAAAGTCCATAGCATGTAAGGATTATTTAGGAGTTATTTTTCATCTTCTTTATTTGTATTGCATTTATACACTTGATTTGGATTAAATCTTCTCAGAGGAAGCATGAAACCTTTATATGTTTGAGAAAATAGTGTGTGTGTGTGTGTGTGTGTGTGTGTGTGTGTGTTTGTGCAAGGAGTGTGTGTGTGATACTAGGGATTGAATCCAGAGGCATTCTACCTTCAAGCTACACTCCCAGGTTTTTAAAAATTTTTTTGTTTTGGAAATAGGGTATTGCTAGGTTGCTATGAGTTTTGCTACATTGCTGAGGCTGGTCTTAAATGTATGATCCTCTTATCTCAGCCTCCCAAGTAGTGTGATTAATGCATTTTTGTGTGTAGCTACACATAAATAAATGAAAAGTTAGTAACAGTACAAAGTGGGAAATGATGTCAGAGCATATACTTAGGAATCTAAAAATGTTTTATATTTAATGAAACTAAAAACATACATTTATATTTTACTTTCAGAAGAACACTATATTTGAGTTGATGACATAGCAATTTGTTAAAATAGCAGCATATAATGTAGCTCTTGGTATGTAGTTGGTGAATGAATGAATGATGGAGATAAAGAATTAATGATGCAAAGGCTATTTTATATCAGACTCATCCTAATGACTAAATTAATGACTGGTCATAAAAATGTCAAATTGCCCAAATTGCAACGATTACCAAGTATTTTACCACCACCACAGATCCTGAGAACTGAAGAATTTTGGCCCTGAACATAAGTGCACTTGGTAGCAATTTCTTTTTTTAATTTTTAATAACAATGATGTGAAACTATAGTATCAGAAGTGATTACCCATTGAGTTCATATTACCTATTCAGGTAACAGAGTAGAGTATTTAAAGGGCATGGACTTGTAACAAAGAGTGTCAGACTCTTGGCTAGATTGCCTTGGTTAGATCTCTAGTTTACTAGCTGTGTGACGTTAGACAAGAGTTTATGAACTATTGTCTAGACAAGAGTTTATGAACTATGTCTCAATTTCTTCACCCTAAAAAGACATATAATAATTGTACCAAATTCATGATTTTTAAAAAAATGAATTCATGAAAAGCACCTAGAACAGTGCTTAGAATGTAGTGAATAAGAAATGTTCATTATTCCATACAATATTAACTGAATGTTCACATAGATTATTCTCAATGTTTATGGGAGCATGATAAAGTCAGTGTTGTAACCAATTTACAAATAAGGAAACTGAGACCTGTTGAGATTAAAATTGCTCAATTTACTGACTGATTCAAGCAGGTCTAGATATAAATCCTGTTCTTTTTTCCCTCCTTCCTTCACTTCCTCCCTCTCTCCTTTCCCTTCTCTTTTCTCTGTAATAGAAATCCTGACTAGCAAGAGTTAACTAGTGTTGTCACATTACATGACTACAACTTAAGGCAGAATCAAAGGTGCTGGACATTTCAGTTACCCTGTGCAGCTTTTTTAAAAGTCAACTTATAATTTCTGCTTAATTCTTATAAATATCAGAAATGGCTTAAGAAGCTTCATTTCTTTCAAATGAGGAACGATTTCCCTAAGTGTTTATGTAAAAAGGAGCCTCCAGTTTGCTATTTCATAATTCCTTCAATTTTAGGTAAATAATTTAAATATTTCCATAAATAAGATTAGAAGGGGGAAATCTTATTTAATTTTTATGGTAAATCCTTGATACTTATGATTTTCCAAATATTAAGAAAAATGATGTTTTCAAAAGTCACCACTACAACTTCCTTGGGGTGCAATAAAGAAAAGTTCTGGCAACCGATGACTCATTTCATATAAAACCCAGAACATTCATTCTTTCTGCCCCCATTTCAGAAAGAAATGGCAGCGGCAGCATGGCCACGGCTAGTCCTAACACTAACATTGATGTGTATAATCCATTTTCTGCCTTTTCTGGCTGCTGCTGTTATTATCTGACTGGAGGGGCTCCAGGGCCACACACAGAGCTTGCATACATGACAGTGTCTTTTATGGAGCAGAGCGAAGACAGCGCAGGCTTTCACAAAGGGAGGGGTGCAAGAAATGAATCCTAGCCACAGATCAGCTCTCATTATCCCAGCCACCCACGGGCCAGGAAACACGTCGCAACTCTTGGCTGAAGACGGATGAAAGTGGAGACTGAATCATGGATAAACACTATGAAATTAAAATATGGCGGCTCCAAAGACTCTTCTTTTTTTTTTTTAAGTAGAACCTACTTATTCATGTCTCTGACTTTCAAGAGTGGCATTTCATAAAGCCTATCCTTACAACTCACCACTCATTCCATGCTTAGAGAAAACACCCTTCGCCTGGAGCCCTTTCCCACTCTATCAGATCCACAATCTAAATTTCCTTCTTCCTGCTCCCCTGCCAAGCAGGCACTTTTTATTCTCATTTTCATGAGATTCTTCCTGGTTGACTGCTATCCTTTGGTATTATCCTTTCTCCCTCCCCCGTTCTCCCTCTTTTCCCTTCTCCTCCCTCCCTTCCCTCTCCTCCCATTTCTCCTCTGTCTTTTCCTCAGTTCGGCCAAATACTCTCACTTTTGACTTTCAAACATTCTTTGGGGTCCACCTCCTCCTTTGGGTTTTCTCTTTACCGAAGGAAATAACACGGCTGTCCTCTACGGGATCCGGCATCCCTCACTAAGGAGCAGCCTGGCCTTGGGGCTGGACTCACCAGGCTGCTGCCTTTGTGGCCTAATTTGGCAGGCTCCTCTGTTCCCCAAGTAGCTTGTGCCAGGAGACACTGGTCTCTGAAGTTGCCCCTTGGGAGTATTTCTGCCTCTGAATAGTGTACTAAAGTGCATGGGTGGCTGGTGAGAACAAAATCATAAATTAATTTATACCATAGCTGCTGGTGCTTGTCAATTCCCAAGGAATCCAGTGTCTAATATAGTCCTCCCGCATATTTGAGTAAATAAATAGATTGATAGTGGAGGGCAGTGCATGATGGGAGAGAAGGTACTGAAGATGCATTTCACGTTCCTTGCAGTTTGGCCCAGGGCTGGCTGTGCCAGGGGGAAAAGACATTCTTAGGGCTGCATTCGGATGCCGAATGCATTCATTACATAGCTTGATTTTGGAGGCTACTCTCCCCATTGGTTCTGCTGCTGTCATTTTTTTTTTATTATTATTTTGGCTATAAACAGTTTAGAATGTGTTTTTTGAAAAAAACAAAAAACAGAGCCTTAAGCTCTTTGTAGTAGATATACTACATGAAACCACTAAGTCAATCAAAATGGCAACATAGCTTTATGGAGAACTTTTATAGTTATATAAATAATTTTTTAAAGGGTAGATATGAGTTCTGAGGTGTATCTGTAAATTTTTTCCCTTTAAAAAACATGTACATAAAAAAAAAAAAAACGTGTACATACAAACTATTTTCTTTTTCTTATGGAAGTAGTACATGAAGCTGGGCATGAAGGCACACTCTTGTAATCCCAGTACTTGGGAGTCTGAGACAGGACTGCAGGTTCGCAGCCAGGCTCAGCAATTTAGGCCATCAGTAACTTAGTGAGAACCTGTTTCAAAATAAAAGATAAAACAGGGCTGGGGGTGTATCTCAGAGGTAGAATGCCTCTGGGTTCAATCCCCAGTAAAACACACACACACACACACACACACACACACACACACACACGCACACACTAGTACATGTTCATGGTAAAAATCAAGGAAACAAAAATTAATTAAACAGTGCAGCCAGACATGGTGGTACACACCTATAATAGAGGAAGGAAGATCAAAAGTTTGAGGTCAGCCTGGGCAACGTGGTGAGACCCTGTATCAGATAAAATAGTAGGTCGGTGGTAAAGTTCTTGCTTAGCATGTTGGGGGTGGGGCTGGGCTCCATCCCCAGCAACATAGAAATAAAGATATAAACAAAAAAGAAAGAAGAAAGAAACAGCTCAGAGGCAGAGAGTTGAAAAGTAAAATCCCTCCTCCAGCATCACTCCCAGAGCCAAGGTTCTCAAGTGGAGATGATTTTGCCCCCCAGAGGACATTTGGAAACATGTTATCACATTTGGGTAATGGTGGGACAGTGTTTCTCCTGGGAACCTAGTGGAAACTGCAAAACATTCTATCCCGCATAGAACTACCTCCCACGACAGAATTCGGGGGCCCAAAGGTATCAGTGCCTCTTGGTGGAATCCTGGCCCCATGTTACCATTTTGTTTTGCATTCAGAAAGTCACACATACACATACACGTCACAGTATTTTGTACACAAATGAACCCTATATCCTTACTAATCTGAAACTTCCTTTTTTCTTTTAACAATGACTTGGTTATTTTTCCATGTTGACACAGACAACTTACCTAATTATTTTTAACTGTTGAATAGTTTTAAATTGGTCCATTGTACCATAACATACTTAACAAACTTTTAAAGGGAGAAAATTTTGTTGTTTGTAACTTTTTGCTGATATAATTCTAACTGCAAGGAAGGGGTTACTAAGAGAGAAACTACACAGAAGACTGTTCTGCCATAGCACTTTTATTTTTGCTTGCTTTCTTTTTGCTCAGAATCTGACTTTGAGGTTAAATTCACAATGGGAGGTTGGATCAGTGTCTTTCTTACAAATCCCCGGTTCTCTCATGGCTGTATTTCCCATGAGCATGGGAGGAGGAAAGAAGAGCAATTGTTTTTTGTGCCATGCCGCTGGGGAGTTTATCCTGTAGACATTTCTAAAGTCTAGCTCACCAGCCTGCAAATCATGTCAGCTGTGGAAATGTTAAGATTAGGGAGCTTGCCATATCTGAATCACATCCAAAACTTTTTAAGAACCTGGATTAGTAAAATATGCTAGAGATTCAGGCTGTCCCTAAGGTTAATAAAAAACCAACCACTTCAAAGCCAACCCTTCATTGTCTAAGTTTTTCTTTTTTTCCTCTTGGTGAGTTCATTCCAGAAGTTCAACCAGCTGACGTCTTTCGCTGTATTCCTAGGTCTACTTTCATTTTTGGTGGGAGAGGCCCATACATATCATCCATCAGTTATAAGACCTACATCAGATTCAAAACCAAGCGGTATTGGATCAGTTGAATAGTCATGCTCACATGGATTGTTTAAGGTAAATATTTTCATAACCCCACAAAGGAGGCTACCATAGGAAAAAAATATTTCATAGTAATTTCCACTTTGCAAGAACATAACTGGCCTCCAGAATAAAACATTTTAATTCTTAAACTATGTGGCCTTATCTATTTTGGGAGTGGGGTGCTGGGGGTCTCCCACATACTAAGTTCCATTGAGCCACCCCCTTCGCCCCAGCCCCTGGGCTTGCCTGTGCCATCTCATTTCAATCAGCATGGAAGTTGACTTTCTTTCAAATTAGTTTGTTACTTGTGTGAAAATGGTCAGAGTTCATAGTCTGAGAAACTGCTTCAAAAAAAGAGAAAAAAAAATAGCTTTAAAAAGCTCTTGCTTCCCACCAATAAGAGTCTTTAACATTTCTTTATTAAAATGTGAAAGCAAAATGGGAAAACTGCTTGTCTCCCGTTTTAAGTATATATAGGTCTCATGTTAGGCCTTAACCTATTATATCCTTCCTTTAACCTTTACTGTCTTTCTCCCATGGCAACAAGGAGCAATCCCCATATAAACAGCATGATGCTTTTTCCGAAGAGATAAAAATAAAAGAGTAAAAGCGATCAACTCTCTTAAGGCCTCCCATACAAGAGGGGTTATTTTTAAAGGCTCCCATGGAACGTTCAGTAAGTGGAGCTGCAAGATTGTGATGGGCTAGTATGCAGCTCCTTGGCTCCCTGGATAATGGTCCTGGGGTGCACTCCACACGGTCTCGCTGGTGGATGTAAAAGGGAAGGCCCCATGTGAAGGGTGAGCAGGGTCCACAAGTCAGTTATTACTTCCTCTGCCAATGATTCACTAAGTGCCTTTGAGCAATTCACTCATTTCTTCCATCTGATAAGGTTACTGACATGAAGGCAAAGTGGCTCCGTTTTCTTATCTTCTCAGGAGACAGAAGCTATAAAGACAGGGCCACGGCCAAGTCTACTTTCAAGTGTTCCTCCATAAATCCTTTGTACAGCCACCATATAGGCTCAGCTGTGAAAGACGACCAAAGGAGAATGTGCTTAACTGTGTGGGCCGAGGAGCCAACGGGGCACAGGAGTTAACACAAGAAGACCTGTTCGAAAACAATGAGGATGTGTTAGAAGTTCCCTTCATTGGTCATGAACTATTTCCTTACCTTTGAACAACTTCATGTTTGTACCTCATGGCAGAAACTTAAAGGGTAAAAATGTTGTTCAAAGATGTTTAATTAAAAACTTAAAAAAAAAATCCTTTTCCTCAGGGTTTAAAAGTCCAGGAAGATTCTCAAGTAGGGACAAACACTAAACCCTTTCAAACTCACTTCTGCTCTGCTCCCTCCCCCACCAGGCTGGTTTTACAAATGTGTCTTGGATCACTTCTCCACACAGCTTTTTGTGAATTATTACAATATTACATAGCAATGTTATCCTTAAATTGTTTACATTTATTGTTATTCACAATCTTTAGGAGCTATTAAGCAGCTCACATATGTCTTCTTAAAATACTATTACATACTTTAAAATGGTGCTTTACCTATGGCTTAGCTTTGGTAAGTTTTGAAGCATAAGGATAAATGGCCAAAGTCAAGTCCCCGTCCTGCCATTACAGTGCAATCTTCAAAAAAGGGGTTGGGGCGGGGTATCTCTTTAATACCCACTTGAGTGTGAAATGAACTCAGTTCCTTCTTTTTTTCCTTCCTTTATTTTTTATTTATTTTTTGTGGTACTTGGGATTGGACTCAGGGGCATCCTACCTCCGAGCTACAACCCCGGCTCTGTTTTTTTTTTTTTTTTCTATTATGAAACAAGATCTTTCTAGGTTGATGAGAGTCTCCCTACTTGTGGAGGCTGTCCTGGAATCTGCAATCCTTCCTGTCTCAGCCTCCCAAACACTGGGATTACAGGAGTGTATCACCATGCTTGACTTCAGTTTTAATTTTTTGATACTAAGTTTGAACTCAGGGGTGCTCTACCTTTGAGCTATGCCCCTAGCCCTTTTTATTTTTGAAACAGGGTCTTGCTAAGTTGTTAAGGGTCTAAGTTGATAAGGCTGGCCTTGAACCTGCAATCTTCCTGTCACAGTTTCCCAAGTACTGAGATTATAGGTGTGCACCACTGGGCTCAGCTCCTTTCTTTATTTTGAGACAAGGTCTTACCAGGCTGGTCTCTCATTCCTGAGCTCAAGTAACCCTTATGCCTCAGCCTCCCCAGGAGCTTCACCACCCACCACCATGTTTGGCTCTTAATTGAGTCTTAAAACAAAACAGACAAAACAGAAGTGTGTGTGTGTGTGTGTGTGTGTGTGTGTGTGTGTGTGTGTGCACGCGCGCATGTGCACACACACTTCAGGTCTTCTAAGTTTACATATCTAGAGAGTTGTATAAAAATAGTACAGGGCTGAACCTTCCAGGGAAGTTATTTTTTTCCAAATGGAACAATTTCTGAAAATTGGGACTGAAATTATAGTTTGCACATTGTAATGCATTGAAATTCTCTTCTACTTTACTCTAAATAGTATTGTACTAGATCCAATTTCAGGGATGGGATAAAATTACCACAGGAGATTTTAGAATCTTATTCTTAAATCAAAATGCTGCCTGTTACTCATGGAGACTCTGTGAATGAGGAAGGAGAGTGAACCAAGGTGACAGCCAAGTTAATGCTTTGTGCATTGTAACCTTTACTATGGGGCAGGAAAACACTTTTCATTTTTTTATGCATATGCTTTAAAATGTGCATGTGCATATTTATATGATTAAACACATGAACATATATAAAGCCACTTGTATTTTTATAAATTTGCCTGCATACATTCTACTTTTGTTGCTAGAAGCTGTGTCATAAGAACAGATTCTTACAAACCTTTTGAAATTAAAAGTTATTGAAACAATGGGAACTGAAAAACAAATTACATTTTTTTTGGCCAGAAATAGATCAAGTTTCCCATTGTCATGAATCAGTTATGAATTATTAACACAATTACCCGCAATGTACTGGAAAGTTAATTTAGGAGAATTGAAATTTGTTTTCTTAAAAAGTGACCTCCTTATCTTCTACTCCCTGAGTGTATTATCTACTCCCTGAAACTATTAGCAATTTGTCTTTCCCTAATGTGCAAATGTCCCAATTCTCCAAATTTCAAATTTCTTCATAACAATTTCTCTCTTGTTCTGTTTTTAGTGCCTCATGCATTTTTCTTGCTATTTGCCAACAACAACAACAAAAAAGGCTAGTATGAGTGTATACTTTCTTGTTATGTCATGGATTTTTAATATTTGGTTCATTTTTGTAAGTTTTTACAAAAATCCACATGTATTACTCACTTCTAGATTTACTAATGTGGTTAAATATGCATATCATCAATTGTTAATGGGTCAAATTGTCATCATCTCCTCTAGAGAGGTTCATCCCTTTTGTGGCATCTCTGCCATAGGACATATCCTTAATCTAATTATGAAGATGCATCAGACAAACCAAATCTGAGGGACATTCCACAAAATAACTTACCTTTATTCTTAAACAACAACAACAACAAAATAGCAGGGTGAAACACAAAAACGGGCCGAGGAACTATTTCAGATTGAAGAGGACTGAAGGAGCATGACCATCATATGCAAAGTATGATCCTTGATTGGCTCCGGAACTTTGGGTAATAAAGCTATGAAGGATATTATTGATGCTGTTGGCAGAACTTAAATATAATAGTGTCCATGGTATATTTCTAGATTTTAGTAATTACACTTTAGCTATAGAAGATAAAGCCCTCATTCTTGGGAAATATATACTGAAATATATAAGGGTAAAGGGTTCTGCTGCCTATAGTGTCATCTCATGATTTAGAAATCTGTCTTGAGAAATAGACACACACAGAAATAGAAACTCATGTAGATTAGCAAAGTAAACCTGCATTGTATAAACTAGACCTCATAATATTTTTGCCACTTTTTGTAAGTTTGAGATTATATCAAAATGAAAAGTTACTAAAATAAATATTAAACATATGGGCACTTCATTATCCTATTTACCTTTCTTTTGGGCATAGTTTTGGGCATAATAATCTTTATGTTAATTTCTCCTTTCTAATTGTTCTTGGGGTCACATATCAGAGGAACAGAAGCTTTTCTAGTACATTCTGCTATAATTAACAAGGAATCTGTTGCAGTGTTAATTTTGAGTTAGAAATGTGTGGATTGAATGATGGCACCAGCTGATGGGGGAATTAATATGGTGTGATTCTGTGAGCACAGAAGACATCCAGCTGTGGAGACCTGGGAGGCCCAGGGGGAGAAAAGTTTGAGAAGAGAAAGCTTTATAAAATCCGTGCAGTCAGAAAACAAGAGGTGATAATTATTTTTAAATAATTTTGGAAGCAAAGTGAACTCTTGTTGAAGTCAGAATAGGAATACAAGTATAAGAAATGTTAAAATTTATTTCTTTTAGCTGAATTCTTTTATACTATTCTTTATACTTTTCTGATTTTTCGACTTTTAATTATATACAATTTTCATTATATTTCATATATGATCCAAAGAGCAAAGTTCAAAGTTTTTGTCCAATAGGGTTTAATAACTAGGAATATGTGTGTTTGTGCATGCATGTGAGAGACAGAACAAAAAAGAACACTTTAAATAAATCGTTGAACATATGGAGCTATATACAAGGCATAGATCCTAATAGACTGTAAGGATTCAGAGTGTGTTAGTTGATTTTATATTACTTTGACCAAAATACCTAACAAAAACAATGTAGAAGAGGAAGAATTCCTTTTCGCTCACAGTTGGTCTCAGAGGTCTCAGGCCATGAACAGCCAGCTCTGTTCGTCTAGCCTGAAGTGAGGAAGACCAGCATGGTGGGAGGGCATGGTGGAGGAACTTTGGGTTCCTCCACTCATGGCAGCTGGGATGGGGGGGGCAGGGAGAATATAAACCTTTCCAGAGTATGTCCCCAATGATCTATATCTTCCCACTAGGTTCCACTTCCCAGTAGTCCATTCAGCTATGAATGGATTAATCAACTGATAAGGCCAGAGCCCTCAGGATCCAATCATTTCCTAAAAGCCTACCTATGAACTTTGCTGCCCTTGAGGACCATGTTTTCAACAAGCTTTTAAGGGAAATTCCACATCCAAACCATAACATAGAGATTAATTATCAGGTGCATGTTTTGTAAGAATGTATAGTTTGAAGTTAGGAGTGAAGAGAACATATGTTCAACAGATTAAAATTCTGTGTAGAATTGTGTGTAGTGTGATGCTGTGGTGGGCATGCAATGCTCTGGGAATAGATAGAATGGACATTGGAAAGGAGTGGTTATTAGGGAAAACTCAGAGGAGAGTTTTAGGCACAAGTGACAGCAAAAAGAGGACAAAGAAATAAGAGAGATGATGTCAATTTGATGATGTCAATGGTTGACATCATCTCTCTACTTTCTACTTTTTTGACCTCTTGGGAGAGGTATAACCAAGAGATTTGGGATTACTGTGTCTGTAATTTGGGTTCTGAGCCTTTATCAGTACAATTGCAGTCATTCAGTCTCATCTGAGGTCTTGGCAGACTTATCTCAGGGTTTTTATGAGTCATCTAAATGACATATATGTGATCTTTGAAGACTTAAGCATTTCTGCCTCATGGCATCCGTATCTGCTGCTCTGCCGGAGTTCCTGGGAGGTGCAGCCATTGAATTACAAAATCCCCCTTTCTTTATTAAGTAATTTCTGATGAGCCAACATTCATCATCCTGGTTCTTTCTGAACGATCCAAGAACTAAGATGCCACAGTGCACTCTGTCCATGGGGCTCATTATTTAGAAGATGTGCTGTTATTCTCCTTATTACCTTTTCAACTCAGCTCTCATTTTTGGAACTCTGGTTGAAAATACTGTAGACCTTCTTGCTTTTTGATTCATGTCTCAAACTCTTTTCAATTATTTTCTGCTTTACTCCATTAACTGAATTTAGGATAATTTTTTTGAACCTATCTTCTAGCTTACCAATTATCTCTTTAGGTATATTTATTTTATTTAATCTGTTCATTGAGATTTTAATTTCTAAAACTTCTATTTGATTATTTAAAAATAGTCTCATTCTCAACTTCTATTTTTAAGTTTTTTTTTTAATAACGTTTGAAACATAATTATGTAATATTCTGAATCAGGAAATTCCCCTATCTGAAGTCTCCATGGGTTATTTTCTGCTGTCTGTTGTCTTACTTTATCCAGTATTTTCTTTCCTTGGGTATTTTTTGACTACTCTAAGTAGGAATTTATATTTTCTTTTAACTATGGAAATTCTTTAATATCTAAATTGAAGTAATATATTCTTCCAAAAAGAGTTTTCATTTACTTCTTTCAGTTATCTTAGGTGCAAGACCTTTTCAGGTGGACCACTTGAAATATAATTCTCTGCTTTATATTTGCTGAATTATATAATTGGTGGATTATATAGTTTAGTGGTTGTAAATTCTCAAGATTTCTTCTATTTTATTCCAGAATTAGTACAGGCAAGTTTTTGTGTTCTCCACTTCTGTGAGGTTGGCTTACTTTTCATTTATTCTAAAGCAAAGAGTGTAGAGATCTTTGATGCTCCAGCACTATGTGGGAAATCTTTCCACTTACTTTCCTACCTTGGGCACATATTTATCTCTTCCCTTGTCCTTCACACCTGCTGCAGCTGTCATGGTGGAAATGAGGTCTCTGGGGCTTCACCCAAGCCCTTAGAGGGGAAAGCTGGCATTGGCAATGGCTTAACTTCTAGGTTTCTGCTTTCACTTTACTTTTGGCTTGTGTGGATTTCTTTCTTTTGTGCCAGCTCAGTATGCAATTAAAGATGTATTTTACCCCTTAATTCAATATTTTGGTCATTTTTGTTGGCAGAGTTTTTCAGGATATTTGGCCCATAATAGTGCCAGAAACTGAAGTTGGCTTTTAGCTTTCTAACAGTCAACGAAAAGAGGGAAATCCAATCAATTACATGATCACAGGGGCCAGAAGAAAAATGACTCTCAGTTGCTTTGGAGAAATGCAACAATTTTTGGCATTGAGACCAGACTGGGATTTATCTCAGCTGCGATTAGTAGGTACCATGGTCTCTACTATTGTTTGGATGGTGCAGTAGGTCCAGTCAGGTGCTCCTGATACTGGCTAATAGATACTGATATCTATTAGATTGCCAAACTGGGTGGTGTTCAAGCATGAAGAAGATTCAGGAAGACAAATTACTCCTTCCACTTTGTGTTATACTAGTGATATAGGCTCCTAAGTGAGAGTTCCAAGAACTTTTTGAATCCTCATGCCTGGAGTTTCCATGCCTGGAGTTTTCAGTTTCTTAGACGTATCCAGACAGATTAAAATCTTATAGCTTAGGCATGGAAAATATGTATATACTAGGCATGGAAAAAATATATATATATATATTTACTTATGAAGAATTGGCCTCTAAATGACATAGGTGGAATGGGTCTGCTATAAAACTAAGTCATAGCATCTTTTACACCCTTTTTATGGTATGCTTCAACCACCTAAAAACACATTTGTAGATAAGTTGAAATCAAAGATCAAAATGTTTTTCAGTTACACAACACCTTCTGTAATTGTTAATCATTGTACATTTTATATTCTGTTCTAGTTATATTTTAGTTTTTGGTTTACTAGTAAATAAGCTTATAAAGTGAAAGAACACTTACTTGGTTAGATGAGAATGTTAAGACTAAAGTTAACAATTAACTAATTAAAACATTTTTGATCTTTCTTTTATTTTTTTATTTTTTTGCGGTACTGGGGATTGAACTCAGGGGTATTCCATCTCCAAGCTATACCCCCAGCCCTATTTTTTATTCTTTATTTTGAAACTGAGTCTCACTAAGTTGCGGAGTGCCTCACTAGGTAGCTGAGGCTGGCCGCGAACCCGGATCCTCCCGGTCTCAGCCTCCCGAATGCTGGGATTACAAGCGTGCGCCACCACGCCCGGCATTTTTGATCTTTCTAAATGAAACACGATTAAAAGATCTGTTTTCTAGAATAGTTAATAGTAAATTATAAGGCAAATAGAATCCTAGATTTCTACTTCAACTTAAATCAAAATATGTGAAAATATTTATTAAAGAGCTGTTGCAAGGTAATGTTAGGTAAATTGTATTCTGAAAACAACATTAAAAAATGTAGCTATTAAAAGCTTCTATGCCTGGGAGAGTTGAGAAAAACAATTTTATATTGTGAAATAAGAAAAGTTCAATGAATTGGTAATACTAATTACCAAGAAGGGACTTATGGGAAGTTGGAGGGCTAAATTTCAGTCAAAAGAGTAATAAATGTCTTACGATTTCAGTTGGAGTTTAGTAAAGAAACAAGGGATTGAAAGCAATGACATGAACTCCTTTATCTTGAGCAGTGAAAACAGAACTAACATTCTAAGAATGTTTTTGCCATTTTTCAGAAATAATAAAGAGTGCTGTGAGGATTTTATGAAATGAATTTCAAAGACTGAAATATACCATACTTATTGGTTGGGATCCTTACCGAAGAAATGCATTTCTTAACAAACTGGGGATGAGTTTAGCAAAAGCTCCTACCTATTTCTGAATCTTTTGGGTTCAGTAAATTTACTAAATTATTGTATGTCTTAATCTGTATCATAATAGCAACTTTAAATTTATAGTCAAATATTTTCTTTTGTTTTTTAATGGTTTCTATAGTTATATTCTGGTTTCTAACCATTTTTTCTCCTTCTGGACAAGTTTTCCACAGTGATGTAAGGGCTACAAGTAGGCAGAATATATAGATTCTAACCTCTGCTTGGCAGGCAGGAAATTACTGTTTTTAAGTTCAGGATTTTCTCTTTCTCTTCCCTGCTCCTCAAAAATAAGAAATTCTATTTTGCTAGTTAGAAAATCTCAGTTTAGTGGGCATATTCAAGCCTGTGAGTAAATTCAGAGTCTATAATTTAGTTAAAATTTATAGAAAGAGCTTGAAGAGTAGCCATTTCCTTGTTCATACCCACTCATTTGGAATTGAATTAGTCCCAATAATATTATCACACTGGTTTCCCTTTGGTCATTTTTACATGAATTTGGAAAACACATAAAGAAATAATTATCTATCTAAAAAAGATTTAAACAATAAAAGTAGACTAATTGAACACTTTTAAGGATAGGAATGGCATTCAGTTATGAGCCTAAGTGTTTATGTTTATTAGAGAGGGGAGATGGGGGGACTATTTATGCTGAAAAGCCAATTTCTATAAGTTTTGTAATTAAATGGAAAGACTGCTTAAAAATGGACAGAGTAAAATAATGTGAAGTCTCTTAATTTGAGTTTGATAAAATTTCATTGGAAGACAATTTATTTCCCACATTATAAGATTTAATTTAAGTGGTATTTCCTCCCATCCTTGGGGGTATAAAGTATCAGGTCAGAATTCATCTAATTTATTTTCTATTTAAACATATTTTCCAAATGCATGACTTCCTATTCTGGACATGACCTTAGAATTTTTAGGACATGTCAAAAGCTATCTATTCACACAGGAAAAGTGACATACAAGTGACCATTCCTGTATAGATTCAGGGGTAAAGGTTCTTTCAGTGCTGACCGTTTGACTTCAAAGTTTTCACACATGAAAGCTTATAAAGACCCCACAGGGTCCATTCCCTTTATTGGGATGATCCTTCTCTCAGTGTGGAAGTCTTTACTTTTGGGCTTGTAGTTTCATTAGGAGAGTAGAAGGTGGTCTGCAGTGACTGGTGGAAGCTTTCGGTTTTGTCTGTTCAGCATTACTTCTCATTTCTCCTTCTACTTCCCCCTTCTTAGGTTGAGATGATGATGTCCATCACAGTGACCTGTCTTCAATTCATGGGTGAGTAGGTGACCATGCCTGGCTACTGGAGTGCCAAACGTCGCTTCAGGGATGTGCATATGAACCAAGAAAGATAAATTATTGCCTTTCCAGGAGATCGATATGAGATATGTGTTGGACGGGGGATAACTAAGTCCACTGTCATTGCTAAGCAGGGCCAGTGTGCACCTGGGATGATTGAGGTCATCTTGTGTGACACGAACACACAGACTGAGCCTTCCTGTAACATAGCAAGTGGAGAGAAGCATAGCTGAAAGATGGAGAAGAAAAGCTGAGATCTGAACACATTGTTTTCTCCTGGATCCATGTCCTTAATGATACATTCACCTCGGGACTTCCCAGTTACACAGTCGCCTGTCCTTACAGGTTAGGTTGGATTTGTAATAAAATCAACCAAAAGGGTCTTTACTAATGCAGTCCTTAATAACAGATCTTTTAGCAGGACTCAACTATAATTCTGTTTCTCTCTCTCTCTTTCTTCTTTAGTCTGACTAATGCCCAGATACTTTGAAGTTTTTATGCTAATAAGACAAATGCAGCAGAACACAAAGAGTGATTTCATACCACAATTCAAACACAGATTCCCCACTGAGCGAACACCGAGGTGTTTGTAGTTACCCATGGCCTTGTGTAATAACTTTGGGTGTAATGCTTTCATTTACAGTTGCTGTTGTAGAGTTGAGAGCACCCTGGGAGTTAACCTGCAGGACAATGTAAAGAGGCACATATATTCTTTCAAGGCACTTGTAGCTGTCATTTCATTTTTCGAGAGTTATGAATGGAGGTATTGTTGCAAACAGCTGTACCGTGAAGGCATTTAAGCCAGTTATTACTGCCTGTGGTGTCTGCACTCAAAATGCTGCAAACACTGAAATTATGATTTACAGAGGTGAAAAAAATGTAAGATTTATAAGATCTAGCTGTATGCTTGGCTCTGTCTCTTCATATTATTGGATGGATTCTTTTGTTATGATGTTTCTAAATCTGGGTCCTTGTAATTCTGGCAAATTAAAAAGGTTTGGTCAGAATATATCATATAACACGAAACAATATATTAATTTGAAAAACATTATGGTAACACAAATGTTATTTTTAATGTATTTAATTATCTCTTTGTAACATTATGTTAAATCTATGCTATATAGGATACAGTCTGAAAGATCAGAATATAGTAAAAGAATTTCTACAGCTTACCCATCTTGGTAGGTAATAATAATGAATTTGGTTGAATTGAACTTAAATAGTGTATTTTAAAATTGGGAAAATAATTTTGTTTCCTGGGAGAACTCTGATATATTATTTAATGATTCTTTTACTTGCAGGAAGATGATCATCTCTAATATGTTAAGATCTATTGTCACATTTGGTTCAGAGGACTCATCTTTGCTAAAGTGCCTTCTTTTCCTTTTTCTTTCTTTCTTCTTTCCTTCCTTCCTTCCTTCCTTCCTTCCTTCCTTCCTTCCTTCCTTCCTTCCTTCCTTCCTTCTTCTTCTTTCTTTCTTTCTTTCTTTCTCTCTCTCTCTCTCTCTCTCTCTCTCTTTCTTTCTTTCTTTCTTTCTTGTACTGGGGATTGGACTCAGGCATTTTACCTTCGAGCTATACCCCTAGCCCAATTTTATTTCTTATTTGGAAACAGGGTCTTGCTAGGTTGATGAGAGTTTCATTACTTGCTGAGGCTATCCTTGAACCTTTGATTCACCTATCTCAGACTCACAAGTACAGGATAACAGGAGTGTGCCACCATGTCCGGCTAAATGCCTTCTTTTCTTATCTTACTCAAATCATGATGTAAACCCTCACTAGACCAAACTTTCCTTTTCAATGAGATTGATATAGAAATTCAGTAATGAGACAGAAGGATCCCGGTTCGAGGCCAGCCTCAGCTACTTAGTGAAGCCCTCCGCAACTTAATGAAACCCTGTTTCAAAATAAAGAATAAAAAATAGGACTGGGAGTGTAGCTCAGAGGTAGAATGCCCCTGGGTTCCATCCCCAGTACTGGATTGCCTTTAGTGCTTCGTGACTTACGATGGTAGATCATGCACCATTTCACATCTTCTGGTTCTTAAATCAGTTAAAAACTATTCCAAAAATGTCTACCAGAGTCACAAGTAGGAAATTCTCCAATTAGTGAACAAGTTAACAGAAGATATAGTATCTATTCAATGTGTATCACATTTTTTCTGAATATAACTGTGCCATTTAATCAATCTGATATTTTTTGTTTGTTTTGGGCGCAGTCAATCTAACTCTTTTAACTTAGACTTTTATAGATCAAAGATTCTTTTTGAAGTAAGGCATCTAATAGGTCACCTAGTAAAATACTCCCAATTCACCAGGTGTATGTGGTAGGAGGCTTTGGGTTGCAGGTGACAGGAAACTGATCCTTTAGGAAAATAGGAACTTGGAGTTCACAATACTTAATGTTCCAGATAACAAAACAGACTTTATCCAGGGATCAGAGTTTATGACTAGGCCTAGATCTCTTTCTCTGGTTCTTACTTCTGTTTCCTCATTGTGGGCTAGATTCTTAGACAGAGGTCCTCAAATGGGGACTATCAGCTCCTAACCGCATGCTTCCTGGCTCCTCTACAGGAAAAAGAGCCAACCTCCATGATACTTCAAACAAAACCTCCGAAGTGAGTTTTCTTGGCCCTGATTGGCCTGACTTGAGTCACATGCTACTCTTTCTTTTGAATTAATCTCTGTGACTAATGGGATCAGATTTGCTGCCTGGATTAAGGTAGCCAGCTTCCTCTCCTGGAGCTGGAGGCAGGATCAATCCCACACCAACTACACTGCAGGGAAACTCATGTTACTGTTCAGGTAAGGGACAATAGGGAAGCAACCCACAAACTATAAGGTGAAAAACCTGAAGGAGTCTAAGTGACTGGGTCTGGTCACAAAACCTCATCTAGAACCTCAGGGCACGGCAGCGTTGGAGGTATATTGGTGAGCATAGCTGCTTTGCAAAAATCATTCTGTCTGTCACCAAAGGTTCATGAGCTACTATACAAATTTGTGCTATCAGCACTACATGTACAGTTGTAGAAACACTGGCACTATCTAGCAGTCTTTATGAACATGTAGTCAGAAATTCACTTTATAAAAGACACCTGAGGTGTCTGATAAAAACGCAGATTCCTAAGCCCTATTCTGCATTTGCTGAATCAGAATCTGTGGGCATGGAACGCTGGAATTTTTAAAAATTTATTTTTTTATGGTACTAGGGGTTGAACCCAGGGGTATTCTCCCTCTGAGTTACACCTCCAGCCCTATTTTAGGTTTTTGCTTTGAAACAGGGTCTCTCTAGGTTGCTGAGAATCTTGCTACAGTGCTGATTACAGGAATATGCCACCATGCCCAGCTGAACTCTGGAATTGTAAATAAACTTTCTAGGTAAATGTCCTGCACGTTATGGTTTAAGAACCACTGTTATATAGCTTATATGTTGTTATGGTTAACAAATATTCCAAAGCTTCTTATCATGTTTGCCTCTGGGAGTATGTTTGGAAATATTTTCTAAAAAATTTATTTTCATTGACTTTCCAAATAAGACTATAATTCTTCTAAACTAATATGGTCATCAACTCTGGTAGGAGGATCACGAAGTCTTACTGAGGTCTTCAGGTGAGCAGTGAAGTCCATAGAAGACTGACAGACAAAGTTGACAAATATTTATGTTTTACACTATGAAGGAAGGAACATCAGCCAGTGTAAAAATGGCGAAGTTAGGACAAGCAGGAAAACATAAATATATTTACTATGACAAATGACATCATATAAAGCTCTTACCCACTTACATATATTATTTACCTTTCAGATCTCTTCTCAATTGTCTACAGACTATGATTGATACATTAAAACTGCTCAATCTGCAGCACTTGAAAATAAAAACAGGGTGCTGACAGCAGCTATTGAAATTCATAGGAATGCTGACTGAGGTTTATAATAGGAAATGCAACAATACAATCACCGTGTTACTTTATTCAATCTTTGTGTTTGTCTGACAGCACAAATCTCAAGACAAATTTTCTACCTGCTTCTTCGAAGTGACCTAGAGAGAACCTGCTGCTCTCATGTAGCTCCTTCTGAAAGACCAAGATGGTTTTTGCGATCTTATTGGCTGCATTTCTTGGTGACCAACTGGGGAATGATTGTCGGTATTACTTTCAGGTAGTAAACAGTTTTGTGGAAGAACAGTGAAATTAAAATTATTACCAGAGTAAATCTGATTTTTTTTTCAGTTGCATTTATTGCAATGCTATAGGATTTGTAAGATGTGATTTTGAACCCCTGTCTGCTTAGAAAGTTGAATTAATTTTATAAGAGCTGTCTGACGAGAAAATAATGGAAATAGAGTAGAGAGATAAAATTCTATATGAAATCATGATTTGAAATAAAAATTAGTGGATTATAGTCCAAGATAATAATGGCTAATTACTGAGTAATCACAAGCACTGAATTACTAAGTACACTACACTGTGTGTTGAGTAATTCATCTGCACCATTTTATTTAATCTTTACAACAACCCTAGAAGATAGATTTTGCTATTATACCCATTTAACACATGAGGAAACTGAGACACAATGAGGTTAATAAGTTTGCCCAAGTCCATCATACATCTAGTAGGTAAAAGTGTTGGAACTGAACCCAAGTGGTCTAGATACAGATCCATATTCTTTTTGTGTGTGTGTGTGTGTGTGTGTGTGTGTGTGTGTGTGTGTGTATGTGTGTGTACTGAGGATGGAAACCAGGGGCATTCTACCTTTGAGTTACACCCCCAACCCTATTTTGTTCTTTTATTTTGAAATAGGGTCTCACTAAATTATGGAGGGCCTCACTAAGTTGCTGAGGCTGGCCATAAGCCTGTGATCCTCCTGTCTCAGCCTCCCAAGTACTGGAATTACAAGCATGTGCCACCCTGCTTGGCTCAGATACATACTCTTACCTACCAAATTATAGGGTGGTTTTGTGCAATTTGAACATGTCATAACAAATCAAGAATACTACAATTTTCTAATACTCTCTTACAATGAATTCTTTTTTTTTTTTTAATGTACTGGTGACTGAACCCAGAGGCATTCTACCTCCAAGCTATATTCCCAGCCCTTTTTATTCTTATTTACTTTTATTTTTGAAACAGGGTCTCACTAGGTTGCTGAGAGTCTCACTACACTGCTGAGATTGTCCTAGAACCTTCAATCCTCCTGTCTCAGCCTCACAAATATTGAGATTATAAGTGTGTGCCACTGTGCCCAGCTTACAATGAATTCTGCAAAGCAAAAGAGGAGGCATAAGTGGAGTATTGTAGTCCCCCTTATCTGTGGTTTTGTTTTCCATGGCTTCAGTTACCCACAGTCAACTGTGGTCTGAAAATATTAAATAGAACATTTCATAAGTTTTAAATTGTTCAACATTTTGGGTAGCATGATAGAATATCATGCCATCCTGCTCTGTCTTCCCCAGAACATGAATTGTCCTCTTGTCCAGTGTATCCCTGCTCTACTCACCTGTTAGTCTCTTAGTAGCCATCTTAGTTGTTAGTTCGTTTGCTGCAGTATCAGTGTATTGAAATAATTGTTTTTATGTTTAGTTATCATTGTTAATATCTTGCTGTGCCTAATTTATTAATTAAATATTAGCACATGTATACACAGTATAGGAAAACATAGTACATGTACAGCTTGATATTATTGTAATTTCAGGTGTCCACTGGGGATCTTGGAATGTATCTCCCAAGGATAATGGTGGACTACTGCATTAAGCAGTATATGATAGTATAAAGATTTTATGACTCTAATTTCCAGCCATGTACAATTCCTGATAAATATAGAGTTTGGTTTTAAAAGGCTTCTCACGTGCCTCAACCAGGATTACTCTAAGATATATGAGACAGCATTCTCTATGGTGACATTGTTAATGTGCCATTAGCTTGATAGACCTTTGAATTGGTTTCATGTAGTGAATACAGATGTGTTCAGGTCATGCAAGTTTTTCATCTGATTATTTGTGGATAACATAGCCAATCTGCATTGTAAGATGATGCAGAAAGGTTAGGAATTCACTAATGGTAATGAAATCACACATGATCACCCTAGTCCTACAGAAGTTCCCAAAGCCTCTGCCTGGCTTTCTTAACACTTTTTCTAACCAAAGGCAGATACTGTGTAATGAGGGCAATGTGACGTATTTATGAGTATTTAAAATTTGTGTTATTTCTCAAGTAACTTTCACCAACAATGAAAATAACAAAGCCCCAAAGACTCATCTTTCATGGTAAAAAATTACTCGCAATTTTTATATATTTCCTTTCAGCTTTGTTCTTTTACAGATAGAATTTTGGATTCCGTTTTGTACTTAGTATTTCCCATGCTGCTATGATTTTTTTTTGTAACTGTTGCTATCTTAAATGGCTATACAATAAACCATTGAGTTGATTATCATATTTTATGAAACTATTTTATGATTGTTTATATCTTATATCTTTTTCATTTATGTAAAAGCTGCAAAGCGAAGTTTGGCACATGCGCCAAGTCCTGCCCACCACTTATTTTTGTAAATAAAGTTTCATTGAAACACAGTCACACACATACTTGTTTTGTATCATTCATTGTTCTTTTTGCCTTATAGCAGCAGGATTGAGTAGGTGTGATAGAAAACCTAGAATATTTATTATCCTTCCTTTCAGAGAATAAAGTTTGCCAACTCTAAATTATTATTTTAGTACCAAGAGTGACTCTGAATAATCTCAGTAAGATACATTCCTAGGGTTGGGATTATTTGGCCCAAGTGTATGAATTCATACAGTTTCACAGTGTATTTCTAAATTGCTTTCTGAAGCTGTGATATTGATTTATAATACTATCAACAACCTGGTACTTTCATTCAACTTTATCACAATTGGGCTTTGCCATTTTAACTGTTTCTTAATTTAATGACCATTAATAGTGAACCTCAGTAGTGGTTTTATTCGCTCTTCTTCAGAATGAAAAAGCTATTTCTCCATATATTATTAGTTGTTTTTCTTTTGTATAAAATGTCTGTTCATGTTTTTTATATGATATTGTATTAAAGCCTTATTGCTCATTAATCTGTGTGAGCTTGTAGATGGTTTTCTGACTTATAAGAACCAGCAATAAGATATGGTGGTCAATGGCTTACTGCACTCAGATACCCATAAATGATGCAAGTATTATGTGATTCATTAAAGCAGATAGAGAAGTCAGGCGTATAATAATTATGAATGCCACTCAGGGATTCAAGATGGTGTCTGAGTGAAACACCTCTCCTCAGGTGCTGTGAGCTCGAATCAAATCTGCCATAAAAACAGCTTGTTGATGGAAGAAAAAAAGTAACAAGAAAGTGTACAAAGCAACAAAATTTGAACTACAACTAAAGAGACCCCAGAAAGCCGACCAGGAAGAGCAAAGGAGCCTGACTTTACGGCAGCGGCGCCAAGCCATGGAACTGCGGAGGCCATTAAGCCACAGTCCAACACAGGGGTCTACTAACACCGCTGCGGACCCAGCAACCAGGCATGGAGTAAGCAACTCCAAAATTCCACCTTCCACAGAGACAAGAACGCATGGTACCACCAGTGTAAGCCCCCGCAGGACCACCCCAGCTCACCTCTCCCTCCAGAACCAGAGCAG